>CAAKHB010007648.1:16577-42986 GCA_901007665.1 Aeoliscus strigatus
GGTGATTATATGTTCACACAAACTTTACAGAAGTGAGGTCACTCAAGTGTGTGTGTGTGTGTGTGTGTGTGTGCGCGTGTGTGTGTGTTGAGTTGAAGTGTGCCAACACTAACACTTGGACTGGTCTCATGTTGGCGTGTCACCTGCCTCCCTGTCGTGTGATTGGCTGTTTTCCCTCCAGCTCCCACATCTCCTGCTGTCGTCTCTGAACCAGCTCTTTTATTTGACTGATGTGATGAATCGTTCAGCTCCTCAGTGTGTTGGTCTTCTGCTTTTCGCTTACAATCACTAATGAAGAAAATGTTTTTTACTGGACGAGGCGTCCTCCGTTGTATGCCTACGACAGCAGGACGTCAGAGAACATTGTTTTTGAAACTCGTCCAAATCCAGTTGTTTACGTAACAAGTAGTGCGGTACGCCCCTGCTAACATGTGTCTCGTCGCTTCCACCTGCTCCAGCGGAGGCCTCTACTCAGCATCATAGCGAGCTCGGCTCCTCCCCTTTCGACCCTCAGGATGGTCACCGTGTTCTCGTCCTTCCTGTGCAAGAGGAGCGTTTGAACCTGTTGATTCAGGTGAAACACGTGTTTCACACTCACACCTGTTCAGGTGCTTCGCAACTTTTCGTCAGGTTACCAGAAGGTCACCACATGTTGTGTTTTTCTTTTTCCCTGACGACGACAGAAGCTTTTAGCTGCGTGAGTTTACCGCCAGCAGATCTCCTGAGTGTTGCTTTTGGACGTTTTCCCGCCGCGGTTCTAATCAGGGGCGTCTTTGACATGTCACAGTTTCCCTCCGCCAGGAAACACTCACCGACCAACCAGCGTGACAGACAGAAGTGCGTCTGCGCTGCAGCTGTAAACATGGCCGCTCGTGAATGAGTCGCTGTGTCTCCGTGATTGGCTGAAAAGCTTCACACATTGAGATGCTGTTGTTTATGTTGCAGGCTTTTTCCCTCGCAGCCACCAGCCAACACCAACACCTGCAGGACGACGAGAGGAAACGACGCCACATCCACCACAGACGCACTTTTAAAGCAACACTGTGTAACTTGAGCTCACAGGTGTGTTGAAACACTCGAGCGTTACTAGCTAATGCTAATGCTAGTTTGTCACGCTAGAGAAAATACATCCTAGGAGACCTGAAAACAAAACATGAATCGTTACAGTGACATTCCTGACACAGCGTCACAAAGAACGTCACAAAGTGTAACACACGACGTCCACACAACATCACACACAGTGTCACACACCACATACGGCCTCACACACAATGTCACACAGTGTCCCACACGTCACACATCATCATAGTGTCACACACGATGTCACAAGCAACATCACACACAGTGTCACACACCACATACGGCCTCACACACAGTGTCACACAGTAACTTTTGTCTGGCACCAACACTGAGATGACAACGTGTTTAAGACATGTGTGGACGCAGTTGGACCACAGCTGACATCACAACAGCAGTTTGATTTGACCTCCTGGTTCAAAGGTGACGCATCGACAAGCTGCCACACACTAACACACCCACACATTGACACGCCCACTCGCGAACACACCAACGTGCTGAACACCCTGCAGGTTCCGCTTGACAAACGCACTCACACAACATGTACGGATCTGAAGCTTCCTGAACGTCTCTCACATCATCCCAATTGGACAAACATGTGACTGAAACATTCTACAGCGCTGAAAGACGGTGAGATGGATCAACACGTCGAAGAAACACCGTTTTATGAATCAAACACAGATGAAGTTTGTACACTACCTACCTACTACACTAACACTACCGACAAAAGTGAACCATTTCCACACACGCACACACACACACACACACACACCCCATTTACAATGTGTGTTTGAGGAGACACAGCGGCAGCATTCACTTTTTACATGTGTGTATAAATACATCCTTGTCCTTTGTTTTCTTTTCTTCATATGTGTCTGCTGAGACAGTATCCCACAGGAGAACCCACACACACACAGGCAGGATGGTGGCGTGGCAGCCATTATTTATGTCTGCTTTCTTTAGCCTGGTTTCTCACAGGAACAGGAGTCAAGCAGGAATCCGTCGCTTCCTCTGAACCATTTATCACTTTTAATACAAAAATCACACACACACACACACACCATTTCACAAACAAAATACACACACTCATTCATGTCCGGTGTGCGATTGGACACAGACCATATCACACACCCACACAGGTTTCCACCCAAACTCAACTCTGCAGAACACCAGTAATAAACAATTACATCTATTTGAGAACGTTTGGAGCAAGGAGAGCAGCAGCAGGGGGCGCTAACACGCACACGAGTGGCTGGGACACACAGAATATGTTGCAGCAGCCACCGCTGTGAAAATAAATGAAAGGCAGACGTCTGGTCGAGTGCTGGACGCAGGTCTGCGATGAGTCAGCTGAGGTCAGGAACTGAGGAAGCAATGGCGACAGCGTGCACCACCAGAAGACACCTAGGACACTTAAGTAGGACAGTCGTGAAGGATTCTTTCATAGGACACTTGTGTAGGACACTAACTTAGAACACTTGTGTAGAACACTTACATGGGAAACTCGTGTAGGACATTTATGTGGGACACTTACATAGGACACTTGTGTAGGACAGCAACGTGGGACACTTGTGTAGGACGCCAACATAGCACACTTGTGTAGAACACGAACACTTGTATAGGACACATACATCAGACACTAGTAAAGGACACTTGTATAGGACATTTACGTAGAACACTAGTACCGAACACTCACGGGTTAACGCATGACAAACTGTGATACAGAGGAAAGTACAACATTACGTGGCCTGTTCTACTGTAGTTTTCATTAATAGTTCTCCAGATGATAAATGATTCCCTGTGTGATTTCAGAGGCGAAAAGTGTACCTGAGTAAAGACGGGATATATTGATTTAAAAAGGTGATCGATGCAAACGGCGGAACGTTTCTTCCAGCAGCAGCAGTTTCCGGCCGGACAGGAGTCGGTGGCGGACAGATCCCGTTGACATTGCAGAGGAGCTGGTGATTGTTAGCTAATAGGCAGCAGCTCCTCCGTCGGCTGTCCGCTCCCCTGCTGTGATCCCCGGCTTTTGTGGAGCCATGTACCGGCGGCCGCTGCTGTCCTTCGCCCGGAACCTCATCAATGCTCCGGCGTCCAGAGCCGCCGGCGCGAGGGTGAGCACGTCAGCCCGTGCCAGCTTAGCTAGCTTAGCTGGCTAACTGTATTCGAGCTAGTTAACGCGCACTGTTTGCTGAAGAACGCGCGCACGTGAAGAATAGCGTGTGAATGTGTTTAAAGTTACTTTAATGCTACTACTTAAACACCGGCGTCACTACATTGGCGCTAGAATAGTTTGGAGTACCGTAATTATGCGACTATTTGCGCTAATTGCGAGTATGTTGAGCTGTTATGAAATGTTGAAGTTGCTGTCATAACAGCTTCTGGCAACAGAGCAAATGGGATTGCCGTAATGACAGCAACATGGATGTTCTCAACTCTGAGGAACCGATCTATGTTTTCTCCTTTTTCACACTAGATAGTGGAATGAAGTGCAACTTCTCGTTCAGGTCATTCCAGGACTCCAAAGTATGCCAGTGAAAATGTATCAACAGCCATACCCTAGGCGTTGACCTCTGACCTCTGATCTGTCAGTAATGTCTGGTTGAATTCACCTCTGTGCTTCCTGACGTTGGAACGTTTGATTCAGTTGATCAATGATAAAACTTACAAATCAGTAACGTCAGTGATAAATAACCGACGGATGTATCAACTTCTGACCCTGCTCCCCGCACCTACCTGGTGATGACACAGTGACCTCTGACCTACAGCATATCCCTCAACTCTCTCTCTCTCTCTCTCTCTCATGCAGGTGTTGGATCAAGACGCTCGTCTCTTCAGAGCATCAGCAAACCAAACTCACACCAAACTCTTGTCCCCAACTTTAACGCCATGTCGGACTCTGCACCTCGCAACCCAGGTGACACACACACACACGTGCACACACACACACGCACCCGTCATTCACGAAGCAGCATCAAATGAACCAGCAGTGGCTTTGATCCAGCTGCTGCTTCGCGAGCAGCCGTGACATTAACGCTCTAAAGGTTTCAACCGACGAGGACTTTTTCGCTAATGAACCTGTCAGAGTTTGAGTAGGTCACCGCTTCAGTTCACACGCGTCCAGCAAAGGCCACGTCGTCCAGGTGTGTGTCGACACGCTGCAGGTGCGTGTGTGACATAAATTCGAGCATTTGCGGTCGGCGTATTCTGACAATAGATGAGCATGAGATGGGATTTATGTTTTAATAAACTTGTCGATCAAAGTCGGAGCGCTAACGTGTGCCAGCGAGCGTAACGAGTGTTGCTATCCTGTGTGTTCATGTGCGTTTCCGTGAGGATTTGTGCGAGCGGTCTGTGAATGAGTTGTGTTCGTTTGTAAATGGTCAGCTGTGTAACGTGAAGGAGACGCCTCAGCACACGGAGGAAGAAGTCGGGGCCTTCACAAAGCTCATCGAGGCGATGGGCTTCACCGGACCCCTGAAGTACAACAAATGGGTGAGTGGACACAGCAAACAGGAAGTGGAGGACACAGGGGCGACCATCACAGGAAGTGGAGGTTAGGGATGGGCAAAGCAGTTCTTTTAGGTGTACTGAATCACTCGACGCTGTTCAGTCAACAGATTTGTTCACTGAATCGTTCATTTTCATTGAGTGATTTGTGTCAGTCGACTTATTTGCCAGGAATAAACCAATCCGATTCGCACTCTGCTGAACTGTGAAGTGAACGAATCTGTGATTCTGTACAGTTTGTTCACAGACAAAGCATAGATTGTCTCTCCAGGATGTTCAAACCACTGTGTGTGTGTGTGTGTGTGTGTGTGTGTGTGTGTGTGTGTGCGCGCGGTTGCGGTTGCAACAATAAACTGATGATCAATTGTAGCAAGTACTCATCAACAAAAATCCACTGATCAGTTCATTGCAGTGCCGCAGCCAGCCAGGTGGGGGCCCTAAGCACATTCGCTCCGTGATGCCCCCCAACCACCAATTCATATTTTCAAGATTATTATTATTTTTATGTTTATGATCATTCCATTCCTCTATTTTGTGGTGTTCCCCCCCCCACCCTCTCCCCAGAGGTTTGTGCCTTACACACAGTGTATACAGTGTTGCTGGGTCATGGAAAACAAAATAATCAGCTGATGGATGTTTTGTCCAATCAGCACCATGAAACTTTTTTGTACAAGTTTTTATAATTCCAGTGTTTTTGTTGTCACAGAAAATAAAGATCGCAGCTCTACGCATGTACACGTGTTGTGTGGAACGGATCAACTACGACGACTTCTTTGAACGTAAGTGATCGCGTGACGTCACAGGAAGATGAGTAGTCTGCGCGTGCACACACACACACACACACACAGTTATTTATCCGTCCTTTGAACACTCGTGTACATGTTTATGTTTCAGGCTGCGCACTGCCCGACACACTCAACTCCTGGTTCTTGATAGCACAGCTTCATGTATGGTGAGAGACACACACACACACACACACACACACACACACACTCCTACACACACGTTCACACACAGAGTTTGACTGAATCATGAACGTCTCGGCTCTACAGGATGTGTTTGGTGCGAATGCGTCAAGAAGGTCGAGCAGGAAAATACATGTGTCGTTACATCGTTCACTCCATGTGGGAGGATGTGGAGCAGCGGAGCAAGATCATGGGGGTGAGTGTGTGTGCGCGTGCTGCAACAAAGAATGATGAACGTATGAATGCTGAGTTTGTGAACGGCTGAATGTGTGTGCGTGTTTGTCAGTGAACCAGGTGAAACACTTTGATTGCAGTTTTCTTTGCTCCAGGTGCATGAACGTGTGTTTTGTCCACAGAGCTTCAGGTGTTTGTTGATGTAAAGTTGTAAAGTGTAATTGTGGCCGCGGTCGTCGAGCAGCCAAATCCTGGGAGAGTCGTCCTGGGAGAGTCGTCCTGGCAACGCGCCGCGTCCACAGAGTCGCGGCTCTATTCTTGGTCAGTGGAGCAGCTCCAGGAAGTGTCGCTCATTGACAGCAGCCTTCTCTCTTTGCTGCGTTTGCATGTTTCCGGAGGTTTTCTACGATTGTGAACGTTGGAGCACAGACGAGCTGAAATGATTTCCTGCTGGAATGTGAGTGTGCGTGGAACCGACGAGCGGCGCGCTCCTGAACGCCCCTCCACGGGAGCAGCGCTGTGTTTTCTCAGCGACTGCAGCTTCTTAGGTTTCAGGCTAATTGAGGGAAGGAGCAGTGAAAACACCGGTCATGTTCTCTGTGTTCGTAATTCCGTCTGCAGCCACCTGAAACCAACCAAACTCATTTCGCTGTCACTCCGTGTGTTTGCTGAGCTGCTGCTCGGCCGTACGTTTGACTGCCACGTTGTGTTTGCGGTCCCAGAGGACGGGAGCTCAGCTGGGCTTGGTGTCGTCTGCTCGACATCCACCTTTGGGTCATCTCTAGTTGTTTTGCGTGTCACGTCGCCGTCTTCCACTGCGGTCAAAGTTGTATCAGGCGCAGTCAGTGTGAGGGCCTTCAGACTCGTGACGACGCCGAGTCCGAGTGCGACTCTGAGTCTGTCAGTTGTTTAAAGCGTGTGTTTCCCCTACGAGTTAAATGTGTCAAGAGTTAAAACCAGTCAACTGTATCGTTCTCTCTCAGATCGACGCCGCCAACAGAAAGGAGGTGCTGAAAGCCATGACGGAGACGTTCTATGCTGCCTTATTTGGATATGACGAGGTGAGACGTGTGTGTGTGTGTGTGTGTGTGTGCGTGTGCGTGTGCGCGTGCGCGTGCGCGTGCGTGCGTGCTGTCCCACAGGGAAATTAGTGCTGATACGTTCACGCAAGCATACTTTGGAGTACCGTATTATGCAATCAAAAAATGGCGGTTCCTGAAAACTGAGAGGTGTCACTCGGTTCCTCTACCTGGAGTGAACACGCTTGAGGAACACGTCCATCGGTAGTTGCGGTTCACAGCCAGGGCTTCTGACAGCCGACTGAGTGGGATTACCGTAATGACAGAATGGCTGCTCTCAACGTGTTCACCTTCTCCTCCCTCCTTCTTCACACCAGCTAGAGGAACCAAGTGACACCACTCAGCTTTCAGGAAACATTTGTTGTTTTCTGACCTGCAAAATATTTTCATTAGTGTCATTACGGTACTTCAGAGTATGCTAGTGTGAATGTATTGATAGTGACAGTGTTAAAGGGTTAACTAAGGAAAACATGACGTCGGAGCAGACAGCCAAGGACCTGAAAAGCCCCAGTTTGTTTGTTTGTTTCCTCCTGCATTGTGCGTTCAACTTCAAACACGCCCGATGTCGTAACGATCAATATGTGTGTGTTTGTGTGTGTCTCTGTGTGTCTGTGCAGGGAGTTCTGTCAGACGACCACGTGCTGGCCGCTGCTCTTTGGAGGAACCTGTTCAACCGCCAGTGTGACGATCCGCGGCAGCTGGAACTCATGGTGGAATACGTGCGAAAACAGGTAACGCACCACAACAACACTATCACGTACTACAGTACTACAGTGTTTGGGTGCTGAGCTGCTCAAGCTGTGTTAAAGTCACATCTGCTGTTTGTGGCAGTGATTCAGCTGTACTGGATCAGGAAAAGAGTCATTAGAACGATTCATTCACCAAGTGGTTCAGTAACACTTAAGCAAGTCACCAGATTTGTCCCTGGGGGCCTGAATACGAGCTAAATATAGAGACAAAGCAACTAAATATTGTTTGTTATTCGCACCAGTCTCGTGTTTTTAAGGATCGAACCACAGCTGAACTGTGAGATGAAGCACTCTTTTCAACCAGTGATTCAGTACAGTTGGTTTGCCCAGAAGATTCATTCTTTCAAATGAATCGTTCAGGAACCGGACAAGACTAGTTTGTGTTTCCGTCGTCAAGAACAGACGGAACCTGCGGTTCTCAAAACAAACTTCCTCCGTTCTTTGTTTCCACTGTTTGAGGTCCTTTTTCAAAAGAACCAACTGATGAACCTTTTCTCTTGGTGTATGTGCGTGTGTGTAGATGCAGTACATCGACGCTCTGGACGGCGAGGACCTGCTGCTGACAGGAGAAGTGAAGTGGCGCCCTCTGGTGGAGGAGAATGCACAGAGCATCCTGAAAGTGGCCACGCCCACATACAATGACGCAGGACTGTGACTTCCTGTTCTGTCCTCATCACGTTAGAACTCGTGTCTGTCTTTCCCCCTCGTATACTCAGAAATGCTGTAACGTTTCCAAAACTGCTTCCTCTCTTCTCCCGAACCGTTGAGCTCCTGTTGTTTGTGCAGGCGATGTAAAGACAGGATTTATTTTTGCAGCCTGATGTTCACGCTTAAAAAAAAAAAAAAAAAAAAAAAATCACAGACTGGTGTGACGTCCTGTCAGCAAACGTGAACACAAAGACAAGAAGTATTTATATTTTCTTATTTTATAGTCTGTATTTATAAAAACTTTCCATGTTGACACTTGTCCTGCAGAGGTGAAGCGTCGCCGCTCGAAACGGGTGAGAAGTACGTGACGGTTGTAAGGAATGTCGTCATCTGCAGTTGATCACGTTTGTCCCTAGATGAGTCACACAGGAAGCTGGACGTTATCACGCCTCTGTTTAGTTGATTTTAAAAAGTGAATAAATAAAAATACCTGACTTGAATCTTTGTCACAAATCCCACAACAGTTTTCTGTCTTCAAACAACGGAACGTGTGTGCGTGCGTTCAGGTGGACTCTAGAATGATACCAAAGTCCAAAAATCTTGTTAAGAATGTCTTTGAATCAAAATGTTTAATTTCTAGTTAAACCCGATCACATAATTGCCTGACAAAAGTGAAAATTTCACTTGTTTCAAGTGTTTTATTTTTCTTCTCACGAGCAAAAAATCTTGCACCCCTGTCAGATTTTTCTTATTTCAAGTGACAGTTTGTTTGAAACAAGTGAAAAATGTCTAAATGCAGCTTTTTTTTCCTAATGTGTCTTAGTTTAAAGTTTAAAAAGATTTTATGGCTAGAAATGAGATATTTTGACTAGAAATAAGACAGGTGGTGGTTAGATGGATTTTTTTTTTTGCAGTGCACGTTTACACACAAACACAGGTGCTTGTTTCTCCTCAGACTCCAGCAGAGGGCGCCATACTCCTTCATACATATTATTCATATTTACCAAAACAGGAGTCGTTGTTTTATTACTGAGAAATTATTATAGGATTAGTAAAAGCTGCTCGGAGGCGGTTCCACCACGAGTGTTTGGTTGAGAGGACGGACAGACAGATACTTTTTAATCTCAGAGGTGCGATGACTCCAGTCTTCACCTGCGGTATCGCTGCTGATGTATTGGCACTGGGGTACCGTAATTACCTGTAATTATCTGTTTGTCTTCAGACAACGTAGAATGGTGACTGAAAGCTGACAAGTGTCACTCGGATCCCCTACCCGGTGTGAAGGACAAGGAGAAAAGGTCGTCGGTTCCTGAAAGTTGAGAACATCTGAGTTGCTGCCATTACGGTAACGACTCACCGAATGGGATCACTATAACGACAGAAACACGTCTGTTCTCAACTGTCCTATCTCCACAACAGGTAGGGGAAGGGCAGTTTTCAGTAACTGTTTGATGTTTTCTAATACCACAAATACAAGCATAATTACGGTAGTCAAAGCATGCTGGCATGAATGGACCGTCAGTGATTCGTCGGCGTTAAATGAGTGTCTGTGTCTTTCATACAATCCAGCTCTGTTTCCAGTTTCTAGCCGACAAAGAACAAAGATCCTTTTCTCGCCTCAGATTTCAAATCAACAGTCTTCTTCGCTTGTTATGTAACAAGTGGAAATCTGCCGAACTTCATTCAAACAGACACGTTGACCTGGAATACGACACACCGGCGTACACGGTTCACGCTCGTCGATGTGGTGACGTCAAGGAGCTGCAGCTGGCAGACTGAGCACTGACTCGTCAGCTCCAGGCAGTGGAAGTGGTAAATAACAAACACATCGTACTCAGCTTCACCTTCTGCTGCCTGGAGGCTCGCTATGCCGCCAAGTTTCTAGGAGTCAGTAGGAGTTAGTGAGTTACTGGGCGTTATTACTGAGTTAGTCAGTGAGTCAATGAGTCAATGAGTTATTGGGTGTTATTACTGAGTTAGTGAGTCAGTGAGTTAGTGAGTTATTGGGTGTTATTACTGAGTTAGTGAGTCAGTGAGTCAGTGAGTTAGTGAGTTATTGGGCATTATTACTGAGTTAGTGAGTCAGTGAGTTAGTGAGTTATTGGGCGTTATTACTGAGTCAGTGAGTTAGTGAGTGGTATTAGAGAGTCGGTGGGTTAGTGAGTTGTATTACTGAGTTAGTGGGTGGAGTCAGTGAGTGTCTTCATGTCATGTCCTCTCACCACGTGTCCTCTCATCGTGTCATCAAGTCAAGTCTCCTCCCGTGTCCTTTCATATAGTCCTCTCACCACGTGTTCTCTCATCGTGTCTTCACGTTGTGTCCTCTCAACATATGTCTTCACATCGTGTCATGTTGTGTCCTCCCAACGTGTCTTCACGTCATATCTTCATGTCATGTCCTCTTATCGTGTCCTCTCATTGTGTTTTCACGTCGTGTCTCACCACTTTTCTCTTTGTGTCTTCACCATGTGTCCTCTCAGCGTGTCTCCACTTGTTGTCCCCTCGTCGTGTCTTCACCATGTGTCCCCTCGTTGTGTCTTCACGTCCTGTCTCGCCACGAGTTCCCTGTGTAAATCTCTTTCCCTCAGTGTTTGTTTTAGCAGACGATGACGTGAAGACTCGCCAACAGGACGGAAGAGTCGGCGTCGTATCCGGGGCGAGAGCTCCGTCATGAAACTCGTCCTTCCACTTTTCACTGCTCTTGTGTTTGTTTGTGCTGCAGGCGACTCATGACTCTTCCAAACTGACTCACTGCTGCAGCTTTTTTTGTGTTAACGACTGCACTCGGTTCACGTTACGACGCCTGGAATTCAGAGACGTGACTTCCTGTATCACAACGACTCACCTCAAAAACATGTGACCAGAATACGGAACTTGACCCTCCAGCTCTGAGCAAACAAATGTTGTGTGTTGTCTGTTTCACTCTGGTTCTACTGACGCACACTAACTAGTGTGAATTCATGTCAGTTTCTCTTGAGTAAAACAATAAAGTAAATAACGTAGTGGACAACGATGTGTCTGGTTGTGAAAACGAGTCGAGTCGAGCTTGAACGAAATGGTGGGAAAGTGTCGCTGGAGTCTTTTTTTGGTGAAATCGTGACAAACCCTCGAAAGCTTCATCCACATAGAGCTAATGTTTGCTCGTCTTATACTTCAGTCATATTCCGTCAGGGACACATCAGGGAAGATACACACACACACACACACACACACACACACAGGTGGCTTGTTTTAATGAACATCTGTTCTACGAGGGTGACACGGTGGCGCAGTGTTCAAGCCAGAAGGTCCCTGGTTGGATTCGTGGCCTCTTTCTGTGTTATGCTCTCCCTGTATCTACATGGATTCTCTCTGGGTACTCCCACCTCCAAAAGCGTGCCAGGTAACTGGTTGCTCTAAACTGACCGTCGGTTGCATGAATGATTGTCAGTTGCCCTGGCGACTCGTCCGTTCACCCATCTGATCGGTTTCAGCGTGAACTGGAACAAGCGGGAGACGATGAACGAACAAACCTGTTGTAGGTCTTGTTCTCCACTGTTGAGTCGTGACAATATAAGGCGTCCTGAGGGACTTGGTAAGCTGACTCTGACCTCTGACCTCTGACACATTCAGACCAGAACAAAGGATTATACTTTCAGTCCACGGTGCAGCAGCTGAAATATGAGTGTGACACGATGTGTCAAGAAAATATTACAAACTGGACGCACCAGTTTGACAGCGTCGAAAAACACACTAGAAACTAATTAGAACCAGCGAGAAGCTGAGGGAAGATCCAGCCACAGGAAGTAGAATTCATCCGATCATTTCTAAGTCGGTCCTGTTGACATTTTGTCTCTTCACCGAGCCTCTCTCCTACTTCAAACGGATGACGTCAGCGGTGTTAGGAGAACACCACAGAGATGTTGTTTCTTTGCTTTGGTGAATTTGAATGTTACTGGCGTTTCTCGTCAGCTTCATGAATATTTAAACGGCAGAATGAGAACGATGCAGAAACATGGTGATTGGCTGAAGCGGAACCCGTCTTCGTGTTACCAGAGACTCGTCTCCAGGGGCTCCCGGGTTCTTCCGTCTCACCTGACAGAGCTTTTCAATTATTTGTGTTCAGATCTTAACACAACGTGGCATTTGAAAACGATGACAACGCGTATTTCCCTCATGACTCTCACACCTCTCTCTGTACTGTTGCACTCCCATCTGCCATGTCATACTGCCATAACCACTCCCCTTCGCACTCGCCATATAATAAGCCACTATTATTGCACAACTGCTCAGATTGCACAACTCTGCTTATTATATAATGCACATTTGATAATTATATACATATACAACCATCCTGTTAATTATGTACATATAATTGTCAGGTAAATCTGTACATTTTCCTCCATATTCTAAATGCACTCACAGCTATGCATTTCTGATTAGATGTAAACTGTATTTCGTTGCCTTGTATTTCACCTGTACAATGACAATAAAGTGACTAATCTGTAATCTCTTGTCACGCACACGACTAAAACACTAGTGTAATCGATTTAGCACAAACTGTTCACCTTTATGTTTTACATTTGTGGAAAAACATCGTTTCTTTGTTTTTTTTTTTTTTGTTTGTTTGTTTTTTTTGTAAGGCCCCGAGACAAGTAGCACAACGAACGCATCTGAGCTTTTATTTTGAAATTTGAGTTGCTTCTTGTGGAATTGACGAGTTCAACGCGGATGGAGGCGGAGTCTGTGAGCAGCGGACCAATCACAGGGCAGACAGCAACAGGTGAACACACGCAGAGGCATACACGCACACACACGCGCACACACGCCGACGACCGTGTCACAGCTGCACCCCTCCGACACCGTCCGTGTTGAGAGTTCGGTGGGAATGTGAACGTGAACGTGAACGTGTTCCGAATCAACTCGGTTTGTTTGAGGCGTTCCACTCGGACCTCGGACGGATTCTCGTTCTTCTTTGATCTTTTTTATTTCTTGATAATCTCCGGATCTAGCCAATCCGGAAGTGACTTCCTGGTCGCTATGTTGTTTGTGCTTCGGGACAAATAACTGCTCCGAACTTGAATTCTCGCCCAACTTTCTTCGTGCTCGAATCCCCGCAGCTGCTCGCCGGAGCCCGGGATGAACTCGGACGGGCTGCGGCCGGTGTCCGCCGCCCGGAAGCCGCTGGGGAAGCTCGCCTCCCGGCTGGAGGAGGTGAAGAACCCGTGGCGGCAGGTTTCCACGCTGGAGCTGAGTCACAACGAGGCGGCTCGACTGGCGACGGACGCGCTGCTGGAGCTCGGGGAGAAGGAGTACCGGCGGGTCCTGGCGGAGGAGCGGGAGCTCAGCTTCCTGTCCCCGCCGGAGATCCGCTACATCAGCCAGCATGCGGCAAAGAGCTGCGGCGCTGACAGCACCGGCCCCGGGGACCGGGACTTCGGGGACGGGGACGCCGTGTCCGAACTCACGTCCGGGACTTACTTCCCCATGATGTCCGACGAGGACCCGCCGATGCTGGAACTCGGCTGGCCCGAGTCTGCGGCGAGATTCGGACCCTCCGAGACCCAGATCTACTTCCAGAGGGACAAAACCCGCAACGTCAAAGACCTGATCCGGTCCCTGATTAACAAGGCTAAACTGGTGAGGAGGGCGTCACGTGCTGTAGTACTCTACTGTAGGGAAGTACTGTAGTGAAGTGTAGGAGGTACTGTACAGTAGTGCTGTAGTGTAGTACTGTTCTGGACTGTAGTAATGCGATGCTGTACTGTAGAACTGACTGTAGACTACAGTATTACATGACAGTCTGTACTGTAATACAGTAGTGTAGTACTGTGGCACTGAAATGTAGAACTGTTGACTATAGTACTAGAGTACAGTCTGTAGTGTACCACTGTGCTACTGTAGTACGGTACAGTTTGTAGTATAGTATTGTTGTAGTGTAGTATAATATGGTGGTACTACAGTTTGCTATCCTGATACTAGTGCTGCATTGTAGTACTTTTATACTGTAGTTTAGTTCTGTAAGTAATTATTTACTGACACTAGATGAATGTTTCTGTGACTGTTGAAGCATTTATACTCAACAAATACTGCACAAACCTAGCTTTAAATACACAAACACATATTTGTTTACTGTTTGTGAACAGCCGTAGTGTGCTGCTGAAATATCTTCAACGAGTCAGCTCACCGATTAAAACTATGATAAAACGAGTCAGTTCACCAGTGAATCAACGAGTCCGGCGCACACACACGTGCCGCTAACACGTTCACGTTGTGTCAGGGACGCGATCACCCAGCGAATGATCCCTGGGGTTCAGAACTCACTCCAACGCAGGTGGAAGCGCGTCGGTTCCGTTGTTGTTAAAGGACTTTTCAGTAGAACGTTCTTGAATAAACCGTGTCTCCACGCGTCCGCCGGCCGCAGGTGATCGCGCTGGTGATGGACGTGTTCACAGACGTGGATCTTCTGTGCGACCTGATGGAGGCGTCCAACAAACGCAGGGTGCCCATCTACATCCTACTGGACGAGAAGAACCTGAGCTACTTCACAGACATGTGCTCTGCTCTCGACATCCACAATTCCCACCTGAGCGTAAGTCACTTGACATTTACAACGTGTGAGACGGCAACAAACGTTGAAAAAAAAAAAAAAAGAATAGTCCAAGATTCTCAGGTAGTACTGTAAAAGTTCTGGAGGTCAGACCGCTTCCTGCTCAGAAGAAGAAGAGTTCTTCAGCGACTGTTGACTGTTGTTCCTCACAGAACATGAGGATTCGCAGCGTCTGCGGCGACACGTACTGCACAAAGAACGGCAAGAAGTTCACCGGCCAGGTTCTGGAGAAGTTCATGATCATTGACTGTGAAGAGGTCATCGCCGGATCGTACAGGTACACACACACACACACACACACGGAGCTTGGTCCTTGTGTACGCTTTCGTAAGTTCAGGTGGAAAACCGAGGGCCACAAATTGGAGGTAACTCGCTAGCTAGCTTGTTAGTTTTGCTGCACTTAGCGCCGTTGTTTCAAAAATGTCCGATGTCACCTGACTGTCTGTATGTCAGTCAAATGAGGAGATGGATGATTGGCTGACTGTTGTTTGTTTGTTTTTCATGACATGCGATCTACCCTCTCTACCTTTGCGATTGACGCAGTGAGCCCCCCCTGCTCTCTTTGAAGGTGTTAAGTACAAAGGGTCTCCATGGGTGTGACGTACCTGTGCTGCATTAAGTTAAAGAATTTGACTTGAGGTGAACCTGCCCCATCGTCTGTGATGATTGACGGCTGCAACGAGTCAACCTGCAGGTTCTGCAGAGTTCTCCAGCTAATGCAAAAATACTTAAAGTGTCTTCAGCCGTTTGCAGTCAGCCGTCACTGTCGAAGCGAAAATCATCCAGAGACTCCCGACGTTCAACACTGTGACCTGACACTGCTAATGAGAGCGAACGAACTGGGGCGAAGGTGAAGGTGAAGTCAGTCAGCTCCGCAGAGGAAACTCAAACACGCTCTGACTCTTTGTGCTCCTGCACCAATGAACCCCAAACTATAAAGATGAATTAATCACAGCCCTTCAACGGAGCGGTGTGTTCCCATGGGATCCAGCATGAAACCATCAAATCTGCTCTTTAAACCTGTAGAGGGCACCACTGAGCGCCGTGGTAGCATCTGATTTGATTGATATTGTCCAACGGGCGAACTGGTTGGATTCCTTCCACTTTGAGCATTCATTCATTCATTCATTCATTCATTTTGTTTTTACACATTTGTTTTGCAGCTGAAGTTCCAACTGTGTATGACCGTCTGACCTTTGGATGACCTCTGTTTCGTTCCCCTCCACAGTTTCACCTGGTTGTCGGCTCAGGTCCACAGCAACATGGTGATGCATTTCTCGGGTCGCATCACAGACAGCTTCGACCGGGAGTTCCGCTGCCTGTACGCCGACTCGCAGATCGTCGATTGTTTCTATAACGCCGAGGACGAGGGGATGCCCTACTACCCGCCGTACCAAACTCCCATCTTGGGCATGGCGCTCGGCCAGCACACGACGCTGGATGTGCTGTCTGACAGGTGGGTCCATGCTCCGCCAGCCGGTTCTGTCCCGATTCCTTTCGTGTTCAGCAACGTGTTTTCTTGCGCTCCCACCCGCTGCAGACAGAGGGTGTGGTCCGAAAACTCCAGCAGCCAGTCAAGTAACAGCGTGTCCAGTGTGAAGGCCGCGCCGGGAATGTCCTCGAACACCGTCTACAAGGTCACTCAAGGTCACGACAGGAAGGAGTCAACCACGGCTCACGTCAGCCCCGAGAGGAGAGACCGAGGACCGACGCCTCCCAACCACATCTCACCCGGTCCGCGGGTCTCTGCCAACGGAGGAACCAATCACAGCCCGGTCCCTGAACGACTGTCACCCGGTTACGGGCAGCCGATGGGTATCGAGTGGAACAAGGCCAACGTGGCGGACATCATGAGGTCCAATCTCGCCGGCACCACCTCCAAGTTCCAGTCTTTAGGGTTGTACGAGCACAAAGCGAGTAAGTTCCTCAACGCCGCTGGAAGTCCCGCTTCACACCTGAACCCTCGGACCCAGACGCCCTCCCCAGTCACTGACAGCAAACTCACGCCCAAGCAGAGGACGCCCTCATACCAGTTTCTCAACAAACTCTCTGACATGTTCCTCCCCTCCTCAGGCAAAGATAAAGAAAGCCACAACTTCCAGAGGTCCCCGTCCCCTCTGGGTACCACACCCTGGGGAGGACCGGACCTGTCCCAGCCTGAGCCGGAGAGCCAGCAGAGCCCGCCGCCCCCACCACTGTCTCCGACCGTACTGATGAACAGGCAGGACCAGAAGCGCATGACACTGGGCCACAGCAAGTTGGACCTGGTGAACCAGTACAACAAGATGAAGTCCAAGCAGGTGTACAGTCGCTTCGAGCTCAAGAGCTCCAACTAAAGGGTCCATGGCGGCTTCACAAGAGCTCCGGTCTTTAACGGGACTCGCCATGTCTCATCTCCGTTTGTCTCTCAGCTCGTGACACATTTCAGAGTGGAGCCAACTTTGGTGGGCGTGTCCATCAAGGCGCGGGCGTTTTTCTTGAATTTCCATCGAGATCCTTTTGGGCCGATCCGGAGAACTAAAACCTGTATAAACAAAGAATAATTTTTTAAAAAATACAACAGTAAAACACACACCGGTTTACCAGGACAGCTCACGGTATTCAGTTGGTTCTATTTTTAAAAAAAAGTCAAATCCTCCATGGGGGCCAAAGGCCATGACATGTTCTTCTGTGACTATCTGGGTCTTTCACCCTGCCACACTTAGCTGAGAGGCTGAATCTCTTCTCTCACCTCAGTACTTTTATCGTCAGGTAACAGATAATTACAGAGAACCGATCTGGTGTTTTGTACCGTGAGGCCACGTCCGTGATCCCCGTCGGCTGTGTCCATTAATCGGAGATCGGCTGAATGTTTTCGTAACGTTGGACCAAACAGCGATGACAAAGACTTTGTTGACTTTGTCCTCCATGTATAACAGACAGTTCATTTATAAAATGTCGGTCACTTAATTCAGACTCTGACACTAGAAAAGGATAAAGATGTTCATCCTATCTGGTACCATGTGGATTTCTGCAGAAAAGAGGTTTGTTTCAAAGGTGATTTGTATTTTTAATATACTGTAGTGCTGCAGGATTTTACCGTTAACTGCTCGTGTTTCATGCTGGCGTGTAAAAAAAAGTACTTTAATAGGAACAAATGATCATATTTTGGTTGTTTTATTTGTATTTTTGTCAAAACTGCTTGAATCAGCTGAATAACACTCAGTGTTGGTGTAAATGTGTGTAAATATACATAGGACGTGTGAGAACGTAGGGTTATTTGTTCAAATAAGACCGCCGCTTAATATCAATTTGTAAAAACAATTAACATATTAAAATGTACTGTTTTATGTGATGTTTGAAGCAAAAGTAAGGCAATACTATACTATCTCCCCTGTATGTTGTACATGATAACGACCCAAAAGTGATCATTCATAAAATGACTGAAGAAACGTGTGTTACATCATTTGATGAGAGCTTGTATGTTTTATATCAAGAAACAAGTAAACAAATGCATTGACCACCACCACTTGAGTTCACCATCACTGTTAAGTCAGAAACTTCCGGTCCTTATTGAAAAGGAATCAACGATGCCACGTCCGGGGACTCGAGGGTGCATGTAGGTCAGTGGGGCAGAGGGATGTTTGCCGGCTCTGTTTGCACTTCAACAGTAACTCGGAGCCTCTTTGTGTTTTTTCCCTGTGAGGAAATCCTGTGCACAAGTGCCCAACAATGGTTCCAAAACTGGACAGACAATCAGCCTATCGCTTGTCGGTCCTTCATGACGATACATCTATTTCTGTCGTGGGAGGCGGGGGGAGTCTGATGGGCTGTGACACATGCTGATGCTTGATTTTTCAACCTTATTAAACTGCCTAAGTTGACTTATGCCTCAATAGTGAGCATGCAGAGTCTTTTTTTCAGGGGACTGAAGCGTGATGGACGCTGCGACCAACTCACACCCAACCTGCTTTCTATGACAACTTGACAGAAGTGTGGCTGCTGGACGAGCCTCAGCCTCCACTTGTCCGTCGGTTGTTTGAGGAGGCGCAGCAGATGGTAAACACTCAGGAAGTCTTGTTATCTTAAACCGATCGCTGCAGATAACAGTTGAAACGCAAAAGCAAACACTACGCTAGCTCTCAGGTGTGAGAGGTTTGCAGGTAAACCGAGCTGCCCTGCTCATGTTTCAGCTGCCCAGACAGCCCCCGTCACTTTCGATGGACGGTTTTTCTAGATGGATTCGCGTGATGACGCTTCCCACGTCACAGCAGGAATTCTATTCACGTTACCTGCCATCACAGCTTATCATCTGTCAAAAACATGTTTGCATATGAATGTTTTACGCTTGAGTCAGTGTTCGGAAGACAAAATTGAACCTGTCCGCCTCGAGGATCCTGGGGGAGGTCCCACAACTAACTGGTTGGTGCACTGGTTCCATCTGCGCCCATAAAGAACAAATGTCCAACCATCATACAATGTAGTGTGTGTCACTAACGTTGGGGAGCGTTAGGGGGGTTGGGACCCTAACCTGAACCCCTCCAGGAGCAGGTTCCAAAACAGCTGCAAGAAACTACCTGGCTGCCGTGGTTCTGTCTCCAACCACAGCAGATGGCTGGATTGCCTTTGTTAATAAAATCATTAAAAAAGATGTAAAAAACACCCAAAATGCCAGTCTCCAACTGGCTGTCAAGGCTGGTCCCACCTCCGTCCGAGTGGACCACCATACTGGACCACCGTCCCTCCACCTTATCTGTATTAAGATAAGGTGGATTTTTTTTATTTTTAATTAATTGTTTAAAATCTAGTACTGCAGTTCACCTTTGCTATAATAATTGTTTGAATCAAATGTATGTTATTTTATTATTTAGTATTAATTAGGTCTATATTGTTGTGTTGTTCTTTTTTATCAACTCATGCCATTAAAGATTTTTATTTCATGACAATTTCTTTGGAAGTCACATTAGATTACAAAATCTAATTTAATGTCTATTTGGAAACTCAAACATCAAATAATCAGTGGACATTAACACGTGTTTACGTGCTTATGTGTGCTGAATACACACACACACATACAGAGAGAGACAGAGAGAGAGACAGAGGGAGAGAGAGAGACAGAAGAAGAAGACCAAAGACACGCCGCCGCCTCCGTTGTTCACCGGCAGGGACAAGATGGCGCAGCAGTTCGTCCAGGCCAAACTGAAGGGAGACAAAGTGGTTCTGTTCATCAAGCCCACCTGCTCCTTCTGCATCACGGCCAAGGAGGTTTTGTCCAACTACAAGTTCAAAGCGGGACACCTGGAGTGTGTGGACATCAGCCAGCGCAGCGACATGAGCAGCATGCAGGACTACTTCCTGGAGCTGACCGGAGCACGCACGGTGAGCCGCCGCCGCCGCCCTCAGCAGCCCTCTCCCTCCACGTCTCGCCGGACCGGACACACTCTCGCCGGGACAACCTCAGGAGCGAGTGGGGCCGATTTACGACACTAATTGTCACGGATGTCCAGTGAAAACAGAGTTGTTTGCGTTCAACTCGGCAATAATGTGGTTCTTGTTCTTGTCGTTAGTGTGTAACAACACGTAGTAGTAGTTTACACTGACAGATCACTGCGCTGCTGACGCCATGGGGGTTCTCCGAGTTCTACCGAGTCGGATATACGACGTAGGGAGAGTGTTCCATTTAGCAAGTCTTTTTTGTGTGAAGCTTGGAAAACAACAACAAATGATGTCCCAAGTCGTTTTCCTAATAATTGTCCAAGGAACAGAGACAGGAAGTCACACATAGTCCGTTCCTCCTTGGACCTGCACCTGCATAGACAATGGCGTGACGTCATTGTTCCGCCATTGTCACTCAAGTAAAAGCTGGTAACAGCGTTTGTATTAGTAGTGTATTAACTGAAAACCTTAAAAGTGAAAATGTTAATGAGCTGTTTGGCAGCGTTCATAGTATTTATTTTCATATCTTAAAGATAAACATACAGTACATATTTTTCAAATAATTAACCACTGGCCGAATCACTGCCAATACATTCATGCTAGCATACTTTGGAGTACTGTAATTATGTGAATATTTGCATCAGAAAATGTCAAGTGGGTACTGAGAGTTGAGAATCTGCACTCGGTTCCTCTACCTGGTGTGAAACAGGAGCGAGGAGGAGGAGGACAAAATGCCAGCAGTTGCTGAAAGTTGACAACAGCCATGTTGCTGTCATTACGGTAATCCTATTTCGCTTTCGCAAGTCGTTACCATAATGACAGCAGCTGGGCTTCTCAACTTTCACAAATAGCACAAATTGTTGTGTAATCACGGTACTCCAAAGTGTGCTAGCGTGAGTGTATCGGCAGCGACAGCGTTGGTGTTAATGGGTTAACTCAGCATCACACAACCGATGAGCCAGAGAAGTGTATGCACCGTCGTTAAATGGAATCCACGTGAGCAGAGACGTGGTGTTAGACGCAGGTCGACTGATTCCGTCCCAAACAACAAACATTTGTTTTCTATTCTTTCTGTTTTGCCCGTAGGTCCCACGTGTGTTCATTGGTGAGGAGTGTGTCGGAGGCGGCAGCGATGTGGCAGCTCTGCACAAAAGTGGTAAACTGGAGGGGATGCTGCAGTCCATCGGCGCCCTGCAGTGACACCGCCCCCCCCCCCCCACACCCCCGCACCTCCCCGCAGACCCGCCAGGTAGGAAACCACAGCTGGTTAAAACATGGCAGTGTGCAGCTGCTCTTCATGTACGACTGTGGTATGAGCGTGTGGACTGATGCTGATGCCTGTGTTGAATTCACACTCCGCCGGTGTCCTACGCTGCCGTGAGCGTCTCTACTTCTGTGTGTCTGTCCGCTGCTTAGGTTTTTCTGGTTCTCAGTGTTTTTCTTTGTTTCCTTCAAGCGACAGCGATTGAAAGTGAGCGGATCTCGTTAAACAAACACATAATAGACGTGTGGAGAGCTGGGAAAGTCACATGACGCAAACGGTCCAATCACAGTTGTTTTTGTCTATTGAGGTCCACGTCGCCAACACGCGTAGTTACATTTCTAGAGAGGTGACGTCAGGCTACTCTGTGCCCTAGATGCACCCTAGGCCGCACCCTAGGTCGTACCCTAGGCTGCACCCTAGGCCATCAATTTGAAGATGCTTAAAACAAACCATGTTTATTTATGAAGCACACTTAAAAACAAGAAAAGTGCTAAACAATAATAATAATAACGTTGTTGTAATATATAAGACAAAATTACAAGGTAGAAAAAAACCTGAGAGAAAAAAATGGCTCTGAAAAGAGTTGACGGAGAGAGAGAACACGTTATAAACACACACACACACACACAAGACGTTTAGTCTAACGGTGCATTCATTCAAAAACGTATCTTTATTCAAACGTTATCTACAGTCTGTACACATGCGCACTTGGCAGACGCGGCTCAAATGTTACAGTCGAACGTTTCAATGATTTTACCGACGAGATTCTACACCTCTGACCCCCCCACACACACACACAAGCAGACACACTCACAGTTCCTGGTGGTTTGTGACGGCGCTGGATTCAGTCAGCAAACGCTGTCAGTCATGTTCAATAACGGAGCGACAGACTTCAAGTTTCTCTGGTTCGCGACAGAGGGAAAGATAAACGGGAGGGGGGCAGAAAATGTTGCAGTATTTTCCTCTTTTGTATTTATTACAGCAGCTGTCCTACTGTTTTCCCAACAAGTCACCGTATTTCAATCTGTGTCTGTATCTGTATTACAGTTTGTGAACACCGTATGTTCGTTCCTGTAATTTATCCTTTTGTAGCGTTGTGCTCGGATTCACCGATGTCGTCCGACATCGGACGAGTGGAGCCAAAGACAGACAATCACGTTTTATTTGACTGTTTTTCTTTTCTCCGATAAGTTGGACCATCAAAATAAATCAAAATAAACACAGAACAGTTTGTTTGGTGCAGGGACATGAACGACTGTGTCATAAACTGGACAGGTCAAAGAGATGAAACCCTGCTTGTGAAAACATGAATATAACAAATATAATCTGCTTTAATTAAAAAAAATATTGCTATATACTGAATAAATTGCCATCTAGTGATCTTTGTGTCTCATACGAGCTGCAGTTTATGGAGGCAGGTTACGAAACAGGTCAAAGGTCAAAGATGCGTTTGCACACGGGGACATAAAACTACAAAAACTTCTAACGTTCAAACGTTCAAGCATTATTACATGTCGAACACGAAAAAAAAAAAGAGAGAAGCACAGCCGGACTCAGTGTGCGTGTGTGTGTGTGTGTGTGCAAGCGCAGAGCAGAGTCACACAAACAATACGACACACAATACGTAGCTGCTGATAAAGTTGTTGTGAGTGAAACGGTCGACGAAAAAAAACAACTGTTCTTTGATCAAAAGAACCAAAACTCAGAACGGATCACACACACACACACACACACACACACATTTAGAAAAGCAAGAGCAGCACCAATAAATCATGACGTGGTTACAACTGAACCCAGTTTGTTTGTTTGTTTGTTTACAGGTAAATGCTACAAAAGTCGGATTCATGCTTCTGCGTTGAGTTCACACTCGTAGTCAACGCGGGCCTCCTACACATCGCTCTGCATTGAATATTACCAGTCATCAGTGGTTTGTTTGTTGAGTTGAAGTGATAGTATCTGAAGACACGTCCACACGGAGACGCCTTCGTCTGTTCGGTATCGTTTCGTCCACATGACGCAGTATGACGGAGCAAATACGATCATCTGTGAACCTGAAGACGTTTTTTTTTTTTATACGTTATTTCCGACCCCTACGCATCGTTCCTGAACCGATGATGTCATAACCCCCTCCAACCTGCTTGTTCTAACCCCGCCCACAACAGCAACAATGGCGGATCTGTCTGTCCACACAGACCTCTCCTTTCTGGCTTCCTGTGTTTGTTTCCATCACATGCTCCCTGTCTTCTTCTCCGTTTGTGGTGTGTTACTGTGTCAGCGTTACAGCGCCACCCACAGACCTGGAGGATGTACTACAGTGTATGACTGGTTTGAGTGGACGCACACGTTTCTTCACTCATTAAAAGAAAAATCAGTCAATCTGTTCCGTCTCCGTGTGGACACGTCCTGGAAGTGAGCGGCTCTTGTTACTGCACTAACTACAACATGATGTTCCACTCACAAGTCACCATGAAGACGGTTGGATTTTCTCTGCAAACACAGACATGAAGTCACATGACGCAAACTGTCCGATCACAGTGTTCGCTGGCGCAGACACGTAGTTCCATGTGTGGCGAGGCCGCAGGTCCAACGTGGATCTGACGCAGAAGCACGAACCAGCGTGTGAATGGAGCTTCAACGCTCAGTTTGCATGGCGCATCGGGAAGAATCCAGTAAATGTTTGTCAGAAGAACGATTCACACATCAGAAACCTCCAAAGGTTCATGGACGACGGGGCAGATCCTCAAGACGTTGCGCGCTCCTGGCGGACGTTTGTTCCACACACGAGTCGTCTTCGCCGTGTCGGCCATGATGATATTGTAGAGGACGGGCAGCGGGTGGCGCTGCAGGAGGCAGAGAAGCCGTTTCTCTGACTGACGGTTTGTTTCCTCTCCCGCATGTTTGAGTCATCTCTCTTTTTTCTTTTTTTTCCTCCCACAGGGGTTTTCCCGCCCAGGTGAGGTCACATGACGACACAGCGGGACTTGCGTAGTTTCCGTCTCCGCTGCTGGTACTCGCTGAGCTCCTGCAGGTATCCTCTGGACGGCCAGCGCAGCCTCTCCACCTGCTCCCGCTCCTCCTCTGCAACGTGCAAACACACACACACACACACTGCCATGTTTTAACCAATGAAACGTGATGCCGTCGTGCTGCGACCGTTTGCACTGACTGAAATCAGAATGTTTACAAAATGGTCAGGTCAGATTTTATGTGTTCTCCGCCAAATCACAACAACAGTTCTATCATGACGCTTAGCGAAATGGTGCCTTCTGAATTCGACCTTTGACCCTGACCCTGTTTCCGTCCAGCGACTCAAATCAAGTCCTGTGTGTGTGAAGACGATAATAATGCTACTAATCCCTGTTGAGGGATGAATGAGTCTTAATCATTAAAAAAGACTTCTGGCTCTATGGCATTCATCTTTTTCTGTGTGATGTTACAAACAAACTGCAGCGCTTCCATTAACAGACTTTTAGCGTCACGACCTCCAACACACGAGACGTTGACAGAAGTCTCTGGTTGTCCGTGGTCGACCAGGACATGACAGCGTCTGTGGAGTGTGGCCTCAGGCTGCGGTGACACCAACGAGCTGCAGAATTAAACCAGAGTTTGTTTCCACAGCTGAGACCTGACTTTCCACAACAGGGTTAGTGAGAATCCTGTGTTTGTTCATCCTGAAATGAGACAATCGCTGGAGAATTTTCTTTATTTCAGAGTTACTGAATTACTGAATTCAAAACTTGAACCTTTAAAGGTCTGACTTCTGTCAGTTTACAGGAAAACAAAAAGAAAAATCAGCAATTTGTTCAAATTTCGGGATGAACAAAGTCAGGATTTTGACTAAACCTGCTTCGTGGAACAGGCTCCTGGTGTGGATCCCCAGGTGCACCCTGGTGTGAGTCAGACCCCTACCCTACCAATCACAAGTGGTGTGAAGATGAATGTCAGACAAACATGGAGCAGCTGCAGTTCTGTGTCGACATCTGGTCGGATGATGTTCAGAGTTTAACAAACGTATTAGAGATTAGATTGTAGCTTCTTGTGTCACAGCTGCACGACATTAAATCAGTTTTTACATTTGTGTAATGGTTCATACAATGGTTGTAATGGTTTTTAATGCTAAAATATAATTATTATGAATTAATCTTATGAATTTTTATAATCATGAATTTTCCACATGTATTATTTTATAAACAATAGGAAAGAACATTATTATTTCTTGATTAAAGGACTAAAATCAAACTATATTATAGTATTATTGTAATATTACTATTATATAAAATATATTACAATCTAATTATAAGTCTAATCACAACCTCCTGAACAGAGGTTTAGTGTCTTAGTGGTTCAAAGTTAATGAATGATTCAATGAGTTGGCTCCAGTCTGGCTGGAAAAAGGGGAATTCAGTTTGAAATTCCTCATTTCACGTATAGTTTCACAAATGAACTAACTTTTTTGTAAAATATTTAGGAGGTCTAATACATTTCAATTTTAATCTTTTTTTTAATTCTATTTTTAAACTTCATTTTCAAACGAGCAACAAACCACGAGGGTCCGTCATGTCACAGAAACTGACAAACAATCACAGATTTGTGACACAAACCACATCAGCAGAATGCAATCGAATACTGCCAACTCATCAGACGATTCAGACCAGAGCAAACGAGCTCAGGTGTGAAAGCAGCTTGTAAGAGCTGGACGACCTGTTTCAGACATGAGCTGCTGCACGACGCGCCGACATCAGATCACGACACGTCAATCGCACTGACCTGACAGCTCCAGGAAGTCTGGCTTGTGACTGAAGATCAGGTAGTTGTTGGCGATGAAGTGGAGCAGCCACACGTACAGCTGCTCCGCGTTGTGGCACTGAAACAGAAACGAGTCCAGAGCTGAGTCCACGTGGACACGGACAAAGAACCTGTCACATCGGGGGGGGGGGGG
>CAAKHB010007648.1:56267-66433 GCA_901007665.1 Aeoliscus strigatus
CCACTCTCGTTGGGAAACAGCTTGCAGGCACCGACCGTTTGCACATTTACAGCTCTGTACTTTATCTCGGGAACAAAGATAAGATGTGCCCCCAAACACCTGCACACACGGACCCACACACACACACACACACACACACACACACACACACACACACACACACACACACACACACCTGAGTGAGCAAACACATCCATCGGAGTTGTGACGTGAAACGCCGCATGCAGCATGACGTCACATGACGACCTGCAGCCTGGCCGACTACTCACATTGTGTCCCCAGTCACCGCGGCTTTGTTCCGCCACTCGACGCCGAGGAGCGCGGTCCCTCCGCCACGGTGCGTTCACGCTCCGCCGCGGTGCGTTCACGCTCCGCTCTGCAGTGTTTTCCGCAGTGAGCCGCGGCTCCGCTCCGCCGTTAATCCCTCTCATCGGCGGCCGCTCTCTCCGGAAGCCGCTCCGCTGCTGGGGGGGTTGGCAGCCACCCGCATTCCCCCCACTGCCCCCGACATTCATTCATTCATGGAGGAGGAAAAAAAAACCCGAACCGTCCCGAACCGCAGAGGCGCAGCGACATACACTCACAAGTTGTCCGCAGGTAGGAAACAATTAACGGCGAGGAAGAAGAGGAGGAGGAGGGTGCGTGCCCGCAACGTCACCGAGCGACGTGATAAAACAAAGTGATGCTGACAGAAAAGAACTGGAGAGAGAGAGAGAGGGAGAGGGAGAGAGAAAGAGAGAGAGAGGGAGAGAGAGAGAGAAAGAGGGAGAGAGAGCGCGCGCTCCACTCACACGCGCGGAAACACGTAGAACACGTACACATGCGCGCGCTGACAAACAAACACTCACGTGCAGGCTATGACGTTATTTCTCTTCCCGCTCGTGTCGTCACGGCCGCAACGCACTCTTCACGTGCGTACGCAGCCGTAATTCACCAACACACACCTGTCACGGCGGTCGCGCGGTTTTGGCGCAAGACAGACGACGTGAATAAAAACAGTTTAGTTCAACACAAAATCAAATGTCTCCCCGTGTCCGTGTGGGTTCTCTCCGGGTTCTCCGGCTTCCTCACACCTATGCCAAATGGTCTTTCCATGTTTTCTCTCTCTGTCCTGTGTGAGCGTGTAGACATGTGATTGGTCTGTTTGCAGAGAACAATAAAAACGTCCGAAAAGTGATTTGTGAGCGGAACATGACAGCCATCTTGCCGTAGTTAGTGCAGTAACAGCATACGCTCGCTTTCAGTCGCTATCGCTTGAAGAAAAACAAGAAGAAGATTCAACGCAGTGCGACACAGACGTTAAAATGCTAAGACTAATGCGTAGACTACAACGTTGGTTCAACGCAGAAACATCAATCCAGTCTTACTAACCGTTGTGAGATCCACCAGAGCGACGAAACAGAACGACGAGACGTTTGTGTTGCTAATTCAACGCAGCTAATTCAACGCAGAGCATCAATCAAGCTTTAAAACGTGACTCGGTCAGTGGTGGTAAGATGAAACATGTTAGTATTCTACTTCGTGTCTTCAGAATGCCGCGGGAACAACGTTCTCTGGAACAAGAAAACCCCACGAGGCTGGACGGGACACACAACACATGAAACACTGGAAGAAGTTGTTGGAGCAGGAGATGAAAGGGGATAATGAGATGTGTCTTCTCCTGGACAAACCGTTCTTCTCCAATAGTACATTCTTCTTAGGAAGAAGATTGTACATCACAATAGTACCTACTTCTTAGAAAGAAGAAGGTACTATTTTGCGTTTCTGTGTCGATGCTCCAACCAAACTGTCCTCAATCGCCTCGGTCGTTCTCGTTTTGGGTTTCTGAGACATGATCACCAGGCTTCTCATTTGATGCAGGTAAATGTTTATTGATTCAGATGACGCAAGCACAAGAATCTTTTGGTCCACGTGTAAAAACAACTGCAGTATAATACAGCAGCTGCAATAACAGTGAATTCCACTTCAGCAACCGACAGGATGTTGCCAAGGGAACGTCGTCCAACCCAGAAAAATCGGACTCGGACTTTGGTCCGACTGTACTTCCAGTGGACATACATGTTGGTAAAGTGCTGTGACTGTAACTTCTGAAAACGTTTCACTTTGATCACAACATCGCAGATCGGAAAAACAATCTGTTCTTGTTCTAGTTGTGTGTGTGCGAGTGACTGAAATGCAACAAAAGACCAAAGTGATTCACTGAGAGAAAACTACAGCGCTACTGACGCCATCTTGGATCCTCGGCTCGGGTCGTCTGAGTTGGACTGAAGGCCGAGACAGATATACGACACTAGGAGAGCGTTGCTCCACTGAACAGCTTCCTGTCTGAGGATCGGAAAACAACTGGAATTCTGACTCGGGCTGCAAGTGGAAGGTAGAGTGAGACTGGTTATCGCTCATGTAATCCAGAGTCATTTCCATGGCAACGGGTGTGTGACCACGTCACACAACAACCACACCATAGCACCCAAATGTTCTTGTCCACAAATTACTGTGGTTAAACATGAACTTTCTGACAATGACAGTGATTCTGATGTAGCTTTAGCATAACTGATAGTTAGCAAGGAAGCTAGCTGATGAAAGAACGAGTAAAAAACTTGTTTGAGCAATTGAAATGGACACGAAAGACCACAAAAGTGATACAGAAGCAGTACAGACACAGTTTAAACCGAAGTCCGAGACGAATATATCACGCTATGCTGAGTAAACATGGCTCGAAATCCGACTTTGGATTAAATCCACTCAGAACTCAGACCCGGGTTGAGAATCCAAGATGGCGTCAGCAGCTCAGTATGAACTGCTCAAACTGTTTTTGTTTGACTGACTGACTTGTACACACACAACTATTTCATTTGCTGTCAATGTTGTTGTAGTTGTACATGTTGGTTAGATACTAGACAACAACCAGAACAGGGGTCACCGCGGACACCAGGTACCCCACAAACACTGGTCATTTGAAAATGAAACGACCGCATTTCCTACCATGTTGAATGTTTGACTGCTACAAGTGTGTATCCAACTGCGAGCCATTCAGATTACTCAGAAGCAGCTCAGTTTCCAAATGTTGGTGACCCACGAACTAGAACAAGAAAAGACTTTTACCAACATACAATGTCGTGATGAAACTGGAACGCAAACAACTCGGATTTCACCCGGAAATTCCGTCACAGGGCGTTACTGACTTGTATGTCTGCTACAGGTGCAAGTTTTTGGTAAAATCATGAAACAAGTCATTTAAAATCATATATTCTAAGTGGAGCACACGTTCTATCCTCTGTACAGTCGGTTCACCATGACTTCCTCCTTAGAGTCAATGGTGACCCACTTCTCACCCGGCGTCAGGACGTCTTCTTGGCGGCGGCGGCGGTGGCGGCAGCTTTGGCTCGGTTCTCTTTGCCCTTCTCTCCCTGGAAGTAGTCGGACTCGATCCAGCCGGGTTGGCTGGAGAGCTGCACGTACAGCGCCCCGTCGGTCTCGGTGACGGTGTGGACGCGCTGCTTCACGCCCTTCGACAGCCACACGGGCACACTCGGGTCTTTCTTGGGGTTGGAGCCCTTGTACAAGCCCTCCCCCCCACACAGGGAGATCTTGTACTTGTGGTTGGGACAAACGATGCACAGCTTGCCGTCAAGCTCCTGCGTGAGAAGACGAAGGTCGGGGTTGTTAGGGCCATCTGGCCCCGTGGCTCCACGGAATATGAAGAAGACATTACACGCTGCTGTGAACCTGCAACATGGGGGGGGGGGGTTACTTCACCTCGATGTCTCCGCTCTGCAGCGCGGCCCCGGCATCTGTGGGGGCGACAGCTGATCAGTGTATTGCACAATAAGCACCCTAACCTTTCGCTGACTGAACACACTGAAGCATTGTACTCGTTAAACTGCCCTGTGTATCACAAAAGAAGAAAAAAATACACAGCCGAGTGTTACAGACTTCTTGGCAGAGTTTGCACAAGTTCAGGGAAAATTAAATCGATATTGGGTAAAATATGTATGATAATAATAATAATAGGTTCTATAAAACATTTGATTTTAATGAATAATTAATATACAATATACATTGCAACATAAAAATATTAATATAAACATATAAAATAATAATATTGAATTGTTTTTATCAATATATCAAAACTCACTGTTTGCTTGTATTTAGCTTGTATATATTTGTATGTACAGTACAGGCCAAAAGTTTGGACACACCTTCTCATTCAGTGCGTTTCCTTTACTTTCATGACCTTCATCTCTTCAAAGTCATGACGGACACTCGTTTCTCTTACTTCACTGATTGGTTCTTGTCATGATATGAATGAACAGTCGTCCCGTAGGGTCGTCGGCTGTGTATCAACATGACTTCAGCACAACACAACTGATGGCCCCCAACCCCATTCATCAGGCTAGAAATTCCACTCATCCTGACGAGGCACACGTGAAAACCACTTCAGGTGACGAGCTCATGAAGCTCACTGAGAGAACGCCATCGCTTTGCAGCTCTATCAAAAGAACAAAGGGGGGCCACTTTGAGAAATATAAAATATGAGACATATTTAGAGTTATTTCACACTTTTTTGTTAAGTACATAATTCCACATGTGTTCATTCATCGTTTTGATGCCTTGATGTGAGAGTGTACAATAAAAATAAAGGAGACACATTGAATGAGAAGGTGTGTCCAAACTTCTGACCTGGAATGTATACAGTATACTTCTTAAACGGTAATCTCACCATGTTTCTGCTTATGGGCTCATTCAAAGGCCACACAACAATGAAGGCCTGTCACTGTCAGCCTCACTCACGGTAACAGTAGGAGTCCAAGGCGTAGAAGTCTCCCTGGTGATGGATGATCAGAACGTCTCGACCCTCCAATGTTGCGAACGTTTGCTTTGCTTTGATCAGTTCTTCTCTTTTGCCCACGAAATGAAGCCGCCCGGACTCCTGCTCCTCCTGCTCCTCCTGCTCCATGACCGGTGACTACAGGATTAAAGCAGCATTCCGTCAAATCTCTGTATTATGATACATCTGTTATATCGCAATCAGCTCTGGTGTAGTAAACATTCCTGGGCAGGAACGTAAAATCCTCCACACACACACATCAAAGTGGGACTTCGTCAGAGGATTACCGCGCCTCCCATCACACTTGTCAGTTTAATTTAAATCCACAACCCCTCCAGAACATCCAGGCTCAAGAATCGGAGAGAAGACGTGTCTTAGCTCTGCTCGAGCTCGTCTCCAAACACACCTCAAGTCGTTCTTAACGCCTGACTCATCATCGCCACATCAGCCTGTCAATCAAGTCGGGAACATGCAGTGTCACTCCCCTGAACGCTGAATTGCTGGCGAATCCAATGGAACCAGTTTGTGACCTACATACAGACTCCAGAGCGCTAACACGACGTGAAGTCAAACATGCAGCTGCTTCTGGAGCCGTCGTCTTTTCCTGCCAGTGATCTCTGTCCGTGCCAATCCCCCTCGTGTGGACTCTCTGTGACAGTACAAACCCACAAATACCCTCATCCAGGGAGCTTGACCCCGAGTGTAAATTCATGCACAGCGCTGTGGGATGATGACAACTTCAGTTCAGGCTGAGTAAACACAGTAGTGGAAGTCACATGACCCCCCGCCTCGGGCCAAACACATTCACTAAGACGGAGGAAGGCAAATTGAGAATTCAAGTCATGTTTTATGTATCCTCCATGTCTGTCTGCTGGATATTTTAGTGATCCCTGCGTATGCTTAAAAAAAAAACACAGAAATGGAGGCCCCTTACCTTGAAAGCACCGTGAGCAGCGGAGTGTGTCAGTGAGGGGGAAGAACTGGGCTGCTGATAAGTCCCGTTGCATGTGACGGAGCTGCAGTATCTGCAGGCACAGGCAGTGTACAGTTTCACATATCTACACTTATCTGTGTCCACAGTGTAGTGGGAGTTTATCGAAAAGCGTTTGTCTAACTGGAAAATATCAGAAGGACTCTAAATTCTCTAAATTAGCTACCTCTAATAAGCTCTAAATTCTTATTCATGGCACGCTCTTGATTTTCTTTTTTTTTTTAAAACAGTTTGTTTTAGCCTTGTCTGCGTTTTAGAATCAAATAATATTTGAGTGTATGAATGAATGATGACGGCATCAATGTGAGATTTTAAAAGAAGTTTGACAGTCGTCAGTGTTGATGCTGCTGGAAGTTCAAACTCTGACGCATGAAACATTTGAAGCACTTGAGAATGTCCATTCAACATTTAGAAAACAAATCAAATGTCATTATACTTTGATAGTCACTGGGATAGTTACACTACTGTGACATGTTAAATGGGGAACTAACTTTGAACCAGTTAGTTTCAAAGCAACTTCCCAGACACTGATAGTCTGTGGTATCGTTCCACCTCTGGTACATGATTTCTTGGAGAAGGTTGAACCTCCAACCTCACAGCAGTTCAGCTGCGTCATCCAGTCTGTCAGGTTGTTCCACATCACAACCACAGGGGGGCGCACAAGCAGCTCCTGTGCTGTGATGGATCATCACTAAACGTTCATTCACAACTAGCTCGACCATATAAATAACAAATCATAGAAGTCAACGTGTAAAAACAAAAAGGCTGAGATGTGTTGACATTTTCTTATCACATCTTTTAATATTGGATATTTAACCATGAACAAAAATAAATGTTTGTGCAAACTACTGTATGTATTTGGTGTTTGCGTGAGTGAATTTTGTCAATGGTTGGAAAAGACGACAGAGGCCCATTCGATTATATTAGAACATTTTATTTGAGAGGAACAAACAGCGACGGTTTCGTCTGTTCACTGAAAGACGTCATCATCAGAGCAGGAATCAACGAGTGGGCGAGGAGCTGAAAGAACAAGACACCACATATTAGACGGATCCACTGAGCTCGTTTCTTTTCCTCTTGTATTTTGTCTTATTTAAGGTATTTCATCTCAATCTCATTTGTACGTATATTTTTAGTTTCTTTTATAAATTACAAATATTTTTGAAATATGAAATAAGACTGAACATTGTAAATAATGTTAATAGTGTATGTTGGCAAATTTTGTAAATACTGTACCTGGTTGCCAGAGGAAAGTACACTACAAACTCACCAACTTTCTGTCTTAAAAGCGGCATGCTAAACGTTGTGGTGTGTACAATGACAATAAAGAATTCTGTTTGCTCAGATGCCCTGAAATACTCACGGCGGGTTCACTCCCCAGAGGGCCGCACGCTCTCAAAGATGCCAGCCTCCCTCATGGCGTTGAACTCTTTGACAGCGTCGTACTGCTTGTAGAAGTCGGCGTACGCCTGTTTCCTGGGCTCTGTGACGCCATACTGAGTGGGTGAGAACAAAACACACTCACACATCTCATTTACCTGCACATGGCACAGAAAACGTGGCGATGCAAGCATGCGTGATAAACCTTAAAAAGCATCTAAATGTGGATAAACAAACCTATTCACATTCATTGTTTCTTTTCATGTCATTTAGTCCATGGAAAATAGGATATGAAATGTTTAGGGTTTATTATTATCATGTTCTGACATCAACTATTAGTTAAGTAGCTGCCACCATCGTAGATCTTGCTCACGTGGTGCAGGTTCCCACACTCAACCCCCCCCACCCCCCACGTTCTTCCTGGTACATTTGACTCCTCGTCCCAGATATGTGATCACGTTCCCCTGCTCACCTTGAACATAACGGCAGCCAGTATGGACAGACTGAACGCGATGGGCAGGTGAAACCTCAGCCGCTTTGCCAGCAGCCCCCTCATCACAGGCTTTGGAAGAGACATGGTGGAAAACCTGGGAGAGGAGGGAGAGAAAACTGAACCTGCAGACAACCAACACGGTGTTTGCTGTCCGTATACTTACAGGTTTTCGGGGATACGACAATCATAAAAAAAACAATTCCAAACTCCTGATTCTCTGAATGTCCTCATCACATACACGATTCCACATAGATGCTGTTTTAGCAACAGTCCAAAGGGTCCTCATGTGCCACAGCCAGGTCAGGACATTAAACTGTGTGACGTCACATCCTGGATTATTTGTCCTATTTGACAGTGTGAAATCACACAATATCAAATTTTAACCACCGAGACCTTCAGCTGCTTCCGGACAAACAACGGACGTGCACATGTAGTATAGAGCACCGACGTCTTCCTTCAAATATTATTACACCTACAATACTTACATTAAAATTATATGTCACATTTAATATTACATTCACTTATTTCACCGTGGCGCGGAGTCGCTTTCGTGGTAAACGCGCTTTGCTAATCGCTCGGCTAGCTTACCACAGCTAAGCTAACTGCTATGAAAGCAAAGCCGCGAGCATATTGTAAACCAGGCTGACCAACCAGACAACACTAATCTTACAGAAGTGACTCGTAAACGTACACTTTAACGCAAACATTTAAATAGTTCGAGGGAGCAGAATACTCACAAGTTTGACTCACGACCTTCACACAGCCACTAACACACTTCTTCTTCGACTGCTATTGCCGCTGTAGCTTGCTGCTGCTGCTTCTTCTTCTTCTCTGACGTTTTACCGCACCTGCCACCCCATAACGTTATTACTGCCCCCTTGTGGCCTTACGCTATCATAGCTTCTGTACGGTCTTGCTGAATTCACAGTCATATCTACATATGTACTTTCCTAGTGACCTCCAAATTTTGGATTATATTATACTCTTATTCAAATCTACAATTGTTCTCTTCAGTTCCACTTTGTCCATTTTTTTTCATATCCTGTGATTCCTGTGTGATCTATAGAACCCACTTAAACATATGTTTCCCGGACTGCCTGATCCGGTTACACAAAATGCGATTTATTAATAAGCATTATTAAGTCCCGGTGGTTCGTCTCGGTCTTGATGGATCATAACGCTGAAACATTTCAGACATACATTCATATTTCATTCACTTTTAAACGGACGTTTTTAGTAAATGGAACATTCGGTGTGTCGCTGCTTCCCGCCGGTGTGAGCGGTCGGACCGGAAGTGGCCCTTACGTTCATTGCCACGTCGGAACGATTAGTGAACCCGGTTCGATCTGTTGATAGGGGATACGTGGGGTCGTTTTCTGTGGTTTGCGGACCGGCAGCAATCATGGTGAGTCCAACATGTTATTTGCCGAACCCGACAAGCTAATGCTCATGCTACCGCCCTCCGTTAGCCGCTAAGGCGCGGGTGGTTTACTGTTAGCAGGTTAGCTAACTGTTAGCAGACATGCTAATGCACTGACGTTGTTTTGTAACGTTACTTGTTTTGCGGATTCATGTTATCTTCACGCAAATGTGCTTATTTGCCAACTTTAGGTTTCTGTCATCAACACAGTGGACACCTCCCACGAGGACATGATTGTAAGTTGTTCCTCATCCACAGCAAGTTAGCTACAGGTAGTTACAAATGTCACTGTCCTTTAGAATGATCTCACACTGTCGTGAAATTCAGTGGATCCCATCAAGCTATGTTTATGTGAAATATATGACAAATCTGTGAGAAGACCTGAATTACATCTCAACTTCACATGAAGTCTCGTTCCTGTATATAACTTCATATCTTCTGTGTTCCAGCACGACGCCCAGATGGACTATTACGGGACTCGACTGGCCACCTGCTCCTCGGACCGCACTGTAAAGATCTTCGACGTGCGCAATGGAGGGCAGATACTTGTAGCAGACCTCCGAGGGTTAGTATCGGCGTCTGTCGTGTCGGCGTTATCTCTGTGAATTATGTTGATTACGTATGAGACGGTCTCTACCTGCAGACATGAGGGTCCCGTGTGGCAGGTCGCCTGGGCTCACCCCATGTTTGGCAACATCCTGGCTTCCTGTTCCTACGACCGTAAAGTCATTATCTGGAAGGAGGAGAACGGAACCTGGGACAAGATGTACGAATACACAGGACACGAATCATCAGGTCAGTGGTTCGCGGGTGTGCACATCCGTGTTTGTGTTTCATTGTAATTCCGCTCATGTGATGTTGTTTGTGTCGTCCAGTGAACTCCGTCTGCTGGGGACCCTACGACTTCGGCCTCATCCTGGCCTGTGGCAGTTCTGACGGAGCCATTTCCCTCCTCACGTTCACTGGGGACCAGCAGTGGGACGTCAAGAAGATCAACAACGCACACACAGTGAGTTTCTGAGCTGGAGGACAACGTTTGCCCCCCCCCCTACAA
>CAAKHB010007649.1:17020-28387 GCA_901007665.1 Aeoliscus strigatus
GAGGAGCAGGAGGAGGAGGAGGAGCAGGGGGAGGAGGAGGAGGAGCAGGAGGAGGAGGAGGAGGAGGAGCAGGGGGAGGAGGAGGAGGAGGGGGAGGAGGAGCAGGAGGAGCAGGGGGAGGAGGAGCAGGAGGAGCAGGGGGAGGAGGAGGAGGAGGTCTGGCGACGCCCAGCTGACAGGGCAGACCAACAGTTCTCTCATGACAGGTTTGACCACATCAGACCGCTGGCATTCACACAGACACACACCTGAAGGCCCCTGGGCCCACACACTGACAGATCTTACACACACACACACACACACACACACACACACACACACACACACACACACAGCCTCCACCTGCACCGCAGGTCGTCGCCAACGTACATCACCTGACGGTGCATGTGAACAGTCAGCTGCTTCTGGTAAACACACAGACACACACACAGACACACACACACAGACAGACACACACACAGACACTGATCACTCATCAGTCGTGTTATTAACAGACGAGATGCTCAGTTTGTGTGTGGGGGTCAGGGGGTGGTTGTGAACTTCTCATGGATGAAAAGTGCAAGTGTGTAATGATGTGAGCAGCTTTGACCTTTGACCTCAGCCTTCATGCGGCGAGTGAGTTTACCTCGTGTTAGAAAGAAAAAAAGAGTCCTTCTGGAATGATCTGTATGTGGTCTCTGTCTCCCATTGTTTTTTGTTTGAGTTGATAATTTAGATTTTTATTTTATAGTACATTCTATAATACATTCTATGTTCTTTAAAAGTGCAGCAAGTGACTGGAGTTGAAGGAGTTGCTAGAACTCTGTATGCAGCATCACATTCATCCCTGTACTGAAAGTATGTTAACGACATCGTCCCGATGAAACACATTACAGCGGAACAATCCACAGGCTCCGCCTCCCCCATGGAAGAGCCAGCGAGGCCTGGACGGAGATCTGACTGAAAGGGTGAGGGTGAAGGGAACGGAAATCATGGAAGGGAGCGTCTCACACACACACACACACACACACACACACACACACACACACACACACAGGGCCAAGAGCAATACACCCACATTGTGTTTGATCCCAAGTCTGTGTGTGTGTGTGTGTGTGTGTGTGTGTGTGTGTGTGTGTGTGTGTGTGTGTGTGTGTGAGAGAGAGAGAGAGAGAGAGAGAGAGGAGACTCCATCCTTTTGATTCTATTTTCCTGATGATGTCGGTGATGATGTCATCCACCTCTGTGGCATTTGAAAAATGTTCTCCATCTTCTCCACAAGCTTGTTTCCTAGAAAGATGTGCTGACATGTGGTTTTGGTTTCTGGTAAGTCACTCTCTGTGTGTGTGTGTGTGTGTGTGTGTGTGTGTGTGTGTGTGTGTGTCCTGAATGTCCCTCAATCCAGTTGCAGTGGTGTTTGGATCTACACCCCTTGGTGCCGCCTTCTTGAGTTGAGAAGGTCCATCGCTTGTTGCTAGAACCTACAACTTTCTAGATGGATCTCCAGGTCAAAGTCGTTGGCAGGACGTTAGTGAGTGAAGGTGGCACACACACACACACACACACACACACACACACACACACACACACACACACACACACACACACACACACAGACCTGGTGTCAACAAAGGTGTGTGTTTCAGAGGGCTCTGATTCATGATATCCATCTGTTTTCCTCCTTCTGGTTGTCAGTCCGCTCTCTCTTCTTCCTCTTCTCAAACCAACCCTACATCAGTCAGAACTTTGTCCAGATGCCGGTCAGCTGGCAGCTCGTCTCATCACTTCAGCCGACATCCTGCTCCCATTAACCCGGTCTTTGTTTCTTCCATCCATCATTTGCGCCGAGCTCCGTGCGCCAGCCCCGTCTGTTTTCGACCAGCGTGACCCACATTTCAAAGTAGTGATATATGAGGAGGCGGCAGCCGGAGAGGAACAGCTGGAGGACGTTAAAACAGCTGATGGAACTGATATGAAAATCATGAAATGAAAGTGTCTCACTGGATCCAGAAAAAAAAGTGTAATTCTCTTCCAGCAGCAGATGAACTCTGACCTGCAATTACGGCTTCCATCACTTTTTCACCTTCAAAAGACTGTCTCCTCTCAGGTCTCCAGCATCTCTTTCCAGCCCCTTGAAAAGACGCAGCTTGTTTTCATAAAAAATTGAATGCAGTTGATGTGTGTGGGAGGGGGCCGTTAACACCCCCCCCTCCTCCACAGACACACACACACTCACCCCCTGTTTGGACTCAAGTGCAGCCACGCGGCGCCGGACTGGAGAGAGCTGGACGAGTCCAGTGCAGATAGGATCTGATGAGAGCCACGGACCAGCTCGAAGCGCTGACCCCTGGCCGACCCCCCAGCACGTCCCACAACTGACAAAGTACGTTCATGGATGAATGATCAGGGTTAAGTTAGTCAGAACTGTACCAACTGACTCCCTTCAGAAGATGGCTGCGTTTGCTACCTGTCCATCCGTCCTCTTCTTTCACCATTGTTACTGTATCTGTGTCCTAGGCCTTATTGGGATGGATTCGTTTTACCCAGGTAGGTGGGGTCAAGTAACAATTACCAGATATTTTAGTCCAGTCTGAATGGGCCACGTAAGTAAAGTTTTTGAAAATGACCTCAGGTAAATGTAAATTATAACTGTAACTGTAAATTTTGTGTAGATCTGTCACATCCTGTTTTTGATGTGTTTTTCAATCATGGAGTCTCCACACACTGACTGTGTTTCACACACTCTCAATACTTTTTCTCGACATGGTCCATTTGGTCCATGAGCTTCGTCCCGTGACCAAAATCTTCATCAATAGTGGGGGATTTCCTTCATCACTTCCAGATTGTGTGGTTGTGAACCATAGCCTCCAACTGCATCTGCAGCCTGCGTTCTCCCCCAAACCAAAATTAAACACAAGGTTTCCTCCCTGGTCCACTTTTTCCCCCCCAATGACCGTGCTAGCCTTTTTCCCTGTTTTTCCTGGAAGGAGCGTGGTCCACACAGGAAGCAACGTCACATGACGACAGGAGGGGATGTGAATGGATTGACCCCTCCCACTTGTAGTTGTGTTAATGACCGATAAACATTATAAACGAATATAACAACATTTTTATATAATACAGAAAAGTAAAAAAATAAAAATAAGCAAACATTTAATTCTAATATAATATTCTAATACAATATTGTAATATAAAGTAATGATATTACCCCATGAACCTAGGTAAACCTAATCCCGTCCGAATAGGGCTATAGACATCTGGAGATGATCTGAACCTTGTGTGTGTGTGTGTGTGTGTGTGTGTGTTGGGTGGGACACCACACCCAAGGGGTTCAGCAGCCATGACAAGGACAGTGTTGCAATTTCAGTTTTGCAGCTGAACGACGTCACATCATCTGCAAATAAACCTCGTCGTCTCCTCATCTGGTCCATCGGGTCAAAGGTCGCCTGACACAAGCTTTTCAACATGCTCTCAGTGAAACACACAATGTTGGAGAACAAAGAGGGCAAATAAAGGGCTGCTTGCTCTGACGAAAGCTGGTGAGATGATTCATCAGACTGTCTTTTCAAAGTTCTGTTAATTACACACTGACACACACACACACACACACACACACACACTTTCCCCTTGTTCCTTTTTTTATTGCGTTAGCTTGTTGCAATGTCACATCCAGATGCCAAACTGAAGATCTCATAACGTGACTGTAGGGTTGCGTAAGCGCGGCTGCCGTGGACCAGAGGACACGGCCAGCGCCTGCAGCTGCTCCCATGTTCTCATCCTGGGCTCGGTTCCGCCTCACTTCAAGAATGAACTCTAGACTTGTTAGTTTAGCACTGAGCGGTCCTCAGAGGTCTGCAGCAATGTTTTCATTCTGCCGTTTGCTCATTTTTTGATCCCTCATTTCCTGCCGTGGAACAGTGTCGTTGTGGTTCCTGTCGTCCAAACAATGACAGAACCAGGAGCCAAACCGCTGAGAACCACTCTCAGTATTTGGTCCAGATCTGAGGCGCAATGGAAAGGCAGCAAAAGTTGTAACAGTCTGATCGGCGCTAAAAGTTCCAGAGCATTCTGCCTGTTCAATAGTGATTCAATTGTTGGAGACTGACGCTAACGGTCTGTCCAATCAGCTGTGCGCTGATACATTTTTTTGAAGTGCAAAGTGGCTAGAAATGCGAACAAAATCACCAAGACAGGCCAGAGCGTGTGTGTTCTAAGAAGAGTTGGGTTCTCTGGTGGGGTTGTTGTGCTGTTCCACTTTACGGCCCGTCGCAACACACCCGTTGCTATGGAAACGACAGTAGCGTACATGAGGTCACAATGAGCGGTTGCATCAGTGTGAATTTGCTGTTGCCTCTGAAATGTAGGTTTGTTGTGCTGTTCCACTTTACGACATGTCGCAATGCAACCGTTCCTTTTGAGGTCGCGGTTGCATCCGTTCCCTATCAAGTTGTTGCTCCTGGATTCTTTAAATCCGTCCAGTCTCACTGAGAACTCCCGTCCTTCCCTTCCTCCGCTCTGATACTGTCCAGAGGCCGCGCTCTGTTTTTCCTCACCTCCTTTTAATGGCTTCTGATGCTGCCCGGCTTCCAGGATCAAGTTCCCCTCTCTGCTAATACCCCAACCCACACACCCCCCACCGAGCTGCAGCATTAACTGGTTTCATGATCTTGGATCCATCTTTGTTTGGGTTCTTTTCCCGCTGCGGATTATCAGCCCCTCTCTGTCGACCTTTGACCCTGTTGGCTGTGCGTTAAGAGGGAAATCTTATCGGACTTGTCAGGACCAGTTTTGCTTCTGTGTCCTCTCAAACACTCTGTGAAGCCGCCGTGTGGGTCTGTAATGATGTCGTGCCGCGGTGAATTGCAGGCTCGGCTGCTTGTGTAGACGAGCGTGCAGGATCCGCATCTGCTGGCCTGATTTAGTGGAGGAAAGGTCCACTTCCTGTTGTTGTGTGTCTGGGTCTCACGGTCAATGACCTTGATACCAAAAGGTCAACTTCCTGTGAGAGTCCTAGTCTGGCTCGTTTATGGTGTGCGTGTGTGTGTGTGTGCTTGAACGTTCTCTGTCACATCGCTCAACAGGCTCTCCAAGTCTGTGTGTGTGTTTTCGTTCCAAAAAAGATTGATGACAGGAATTTGTCAGCGCCAGCGGATAAGTGTGTCACCCGGAGTGTTGTCCTGTTCTTGATTTGTCCGAAAGAGCGAATCCTTTGTGAACGAATCCTTTGTGAACGAATCTTTTGTAAACGAATGTCGTGAACGAACTGTACTGAATCACTTACAGAAAAGATTTGTTCATCTCACAGTTTAGCTGAGTGAGTCTGTTCACGGGACAATTCTTTTTAATGAAAAGATTAGAATGATTCCGTTCATCTAAAAGAACGTTTTGGTTTTGAAACAAACTGCAGTCAGCACTCGGCCACAGGGGGGAGGGAGTAGTGCTGCTCCAATTGGGAACGTTTCGTTTGAAATAAGTGAATCATAAGTGAACGAACTGTACCGAATCACTTACTGAAAAGATTTGTTTGTTTCCCAGTTCAGCTGAGTGCGACAGTGAACTGCTGTGGGTGAACCTGATTCGTGGTTCGTTCCCTGCAAACAAGTCGACTGAACGAATCAGTCTGTATCAGTGAACACTAAACTGACTGTATCTGAACACTGAGAGATGAACATAGTTAATTACGTCACATTACAGGCAAAACATGATCTAAAATACATTACAGTTCATAGCGTTCCATTAAATAAATGAACAAATCCAGTGAACAAATCTTAATGAATCTTTTTACTGAGCGGATTCAAGTGATTCACACCTAAAATAACAGTTTTGCTCATCACTAGTCATCCGCAAGTCCTTGTGCACTCTGACATGCTTCCAACAGCCTTTTTAGAAGCACATCTAGAAGTACCGCATCGGAAAAATGATGGAATACCAACGTTCAAACCAAAATCCACTGATTCACACAAACTAAAAAAGAGCCTCACTACTTCCAGGCTTTGGTTGATTTGAAAAAATGGGATTCGTAAATCGGGGGAGGGAAAGAGTTCAGTTTGAACTGAAGTAGCACACTTTCACCCCAACTGCTTCCGGTGTTTCAGGTTCACTCATAAGACAACAACGCGGTGGACAACACGAGATTCATGTGGACAGAGGACGAATTAAGAATAGTTCTAATCTTAATAAAGGAGAGAAAGGTTACTGAAAACTCAGGATTCATATTTGTTTGAATGTGATGGACGCATGGCAATGGACACGCACATTAAAACCCGGAGACCCAAAAGGGCGACACACAGTCGACCTCACCGAATCATTATAAAAGGCCAAGAGGACGACAGTCCTGTTGGATATGTAGGTCAGCGGCCGGCGGCAATGGGCCAGTCCGTCCGCTCTGCACACACATCATTGGAACACACCATTGCACACTTTGAAAGGAACGTTTCAGCCCAAAGCTGGTCTGATTCCAGATCAATAACCAAACCACAAAAGCACCAGAGAATGAATGTGAAACTTCTGCTGAAACCACAGTTTTGATTTAACCCATTAACACGATACCGTCGTGCTAGCATACGGGGGAGTACCGTAATGATGTGACTATTTGCGCTTTCAAAAAAAGTGTCACTCGGTTCCTCGAGCTGGTGTGAAGGAGCTGCGAGGAGGAGGAAACGTCCATCCGTTCATGACAATTAAGAAGCTGCACTTCACTGACAAGTTGCTGTCATTACCGTAATGACTTGCCAGCTAACAGCAACAGAGTGAAGTAAAAAAAATTAAATGAAATGAAAGAAAAACAAGAAGAAAAGAATGAAAGAAAAAAAGGAGAAAATGTCCGTCGGTTCCTGAAAAGTTGAGAGCAGGCACATTGCTGTCATTACGGTAATCCCATTTGCTTTGTTGCTGGAATGATGTCACCAGGAACCCATCAATGTTTTCTTCTTTTCCTCCTAGCGCCTTCTTCACACCGGGTAGGGGAACCGACTTCTCAGCAGTACGGTGAAGATCTAGGTTTACGTTTTTCACCCTCGTACGACACACAGAAAATCAGACAGTGGTGATGTTTCCTGTCTTCATCTCATCCTCCAGTTGTGTAAATGCACAGCTCACGGACATTTCTGTATTAGCTTTATTAGCGTCTTTCACATTCCTCGACATGTGAGGACACAGCTGAGGTCCGGACAATATCGTGTGTTTGTGAGCACGCAGAAGTTATAGATTCCTCGCAATGAAACTGAAGAGGTCTGTGATTAGAAGCTGAACAGAGTCTACAAAGTCTGAAGCAACAAACAATATGTGTGCTGCTGTTATCACATCTGTCAGCTGCTGAGGAAACAGAAGTCTGCACTCGGAGTGGTGCAAAAACAAATACTACATCACCACTGGAAACATAGCTGCTGTCCGATTTCCTTTGTGTCGTACGTGCACAACTATTTGTGATTACAGAAAGCGGTTCCTGAAAGCTGAGAAGTGTCACTCGGTTCCTCGACCTGGTGTGAAGAAGGGTGAGAAGGAGAAGACGTCCATCGGCTCCTGGAAGTTGACAGCATATTACCGTTAGCTCTGTTGCCAGAGGTTACAGGTTCCAACTCCTGAGAATAAAAAAGAAAAACAGTGATATTGACAAATAAAGTATTTTTTAAAAACCTTAGTCTTGAGAACATGATTCTCACATTCGTTCTTAGTTTTGTTCTCGAGTTACGACAAGCTGTTGACAAGTCGCAGGTTTAACAGTTACCAACAGTTAATGTTGTCATCCACACAATTTTCCCACAATTTTCTATTTTATGAAGTTCGGAAACAGGAAAAATCAAGAAATTTGTAAGGTTTCATAACTGTTTCTCAAGACAATATTGAGCCATTGAAGTAGTTAATGTAGATCTTCAAGACGTTACTTAAGATAGTTCTGGAGCACACGTTGGGGAATGTGGCCCGTGATGTTTTTGTCCTCGGCTCATACTCTGTGCAAACACGCCGCACTAATTCACACACACACAAGCAGCAGAACTGAGGATATGAAATATATGAGACAGACTGAATGTGTGTGTCCACGCACACACACGCACTGCAGGTGGGAAAACGGAGAATTCACCGCCTGCTGTTGAATTCTCACTCTTCAAATACCAGCAGGGAAAAAAAAAGCAAATGTTCTGGGAGCTGTCATTCATCTTGGGATCAAGTCCGTCATGTGAACAACCAGCAGGACATCACATTACTCCTGCTCGTTCGCCCGGCACTCCAGGAGAGAAAGGTTTATTGAAGAACTGCAGCTGCTCCGCAAAACAACAAGTTAGAACACTTCTTTTTGTCCTTGACTGACAGACGACGTCCTCTCCTCCATCCGACGTCCATTCCCTTTTCTTACCTCCAACCTTTTCATCAAAATGTTTTTTTATCGCCTCAGTGCAGGAAATCTAATCAAGGAGGGAGTTTCTCGTTGTGGTTGGAAGTGGTAAAACTTTACTTCTGAAAATGATAAAAATGCCGTTCCCAACATCCCTCAGGACAAAAGCATGTACACACACACACACACACACACACACACACACACACACACACGCTTATATTTGTTTGTTTGTTTATTCTGTTTTATTTATTTTGTGTGTGCAGCTTTCTTATTTTTCTGTGTTCAATGTTTGGCACCTTACACCATTCTTGATATGCACACATGTAGTTGGCAATGAAGACGGATTCTGATTCTGATTTTCTCTAAATCTGTTTCTCAGGTGTTCAAACTTCACGCTGAGATCAGCTCGACACGTCTGAGCTCTGGATGAACCAAACAAAGCTGCGCAGACAGTCAGCGGGTTCAGTTTGCGCAGTGTGAATGCTCGCCAGGCCCAAACTGTCTGCCGGGTGTTGCTACATGAGTTTGCCGACATATTTGTGTTGAGCGAGAGGGCAGAGGAGAGGAGAGATCTGTTCTCCAGACAGAGGAGGAACGGAGCAGATAGAGGCCCTCTGACCGACATTGGACACAAGTCCATGTGCAAACACTCCCGGACAAAGGAAGAAAAAAACAGCTTTGTGTCGGTGCTGGAGAACATGTTTCTCATCATCTGCTGGACTTTTACCAGCCTCCTTGAACAACTGATTGTACAGATTAAACTCCAAACATTTCAAACAGTCCGTTGGACCGCGGCGTCGACCGGCAGCTGGTCGTCTCACGACAACGGCTAGCCAAATCAGTTCCTAAAGAGACAACAAACACGGCCTGGAGGCGTCCTTCAGCACATCGAGAAGCCTGTCGGTAAGTTTACATAGATTGATTGATCATTATTCATTGTTGCACCGATATCGGTCACTCACACACAGAGGACCACATGGGTGCACAGAATTTAGCAGGGAAGCTAATTAATACGTCACACATTCAACATAGGGTACATCGTAGGGTACAACGTAGGGTACAACGTAGGGTACATCGTAGGGTACAACGTAGGGTACAACGTAGGGTACATCGTAGGGTACATCGTAGGGTACAGCTTACAGCTTGTGTGGTCACAACTTTCAGTCAGAGGAAGTCACTACGATGTACGGCCGACCAAAGAAGACAAAGATGTTTTAGCACCAGAGACGTACGAACAACAAGCTCCGCCCCCTGCATGCTGTGGACAAACATCTGTGTGGTGAGCACTACACGATGACGTCGGCGTGCAGATCGGACGAGCCGAACCCATCTGGGTGGTGTGTGTTCTCCTTTCAGAATAAAAATCTGCGGGGACGACTGAGGTTTGAACATGTCGTCTGTCCCCCTGCTATAATCTGCCTGTAATTGTTGGGCGTGATCCGTCGGCTTCCTCCGGTGTCTCTGCCGCTCAGAGATCTTGACTGTGTGATTGACAGCCGCGGCGGGAGGATATGATTTGGCGTTTTAAGTGACTTCAATTAAAGCTCCCTGCCCAGTGTGATGGACTCCCTGGAGGCCGGCGGCAGGCTGAGAGCGAGCTGCAGTGCTCGTTTGGTGTGTGTGTGTGTGTGTGTGTGTTCGGGGGAGATTCCATGGTGGGAGTAGCTGGTTTTTATATCCTGCCTGCTACAGCTGCTCTCTTACTTAACTTCCCCTCCCTTTGGACCTGAAATCCTGATCTCGCTCACTCTTCGGCTGTGCAGTGTATGGTCGAGGTACGGTGTAGCTTGACCTCAACAACTGGGACTGGACTGTTTCAAAACCGAAAAACTGAAATCAAAACCGTCCAAAAGTTGATTTTTGACCGAAAGTGATTTCGGCTGATGTGGTTGTAGTTAGTGCAGTAACAAGATCCTCTCAAAGTAAAACAACTAAAAACACAAGACAGAAGAAAAAAACAAGCGCGGCAGTAAGATTCGACGTGCAGCTATGCGGACAGACGTGGAAGTAGAGATGCTCATGTCGACGTGGGGTACGTCACTCATCTGTACTTGACATGGACGTTTCCTTTCGTGCCCACGCCATGTAAATAGAACTGGATCTCCTGCTTGTTTTATTTCTGTCTCTCACAGCTCTTTTCAATTTTTTGGGCTCTTGTTTCAAGTGTCATTGCTTCTGACATATTTATGCTGCAAACCACAAAGCCATATGTCCATTCTGTCAGGCATGAAACTGCTCAACGGGCCTCGACGTGGGCGATGTAAGCCTCTCTCCAACTTTCCCCCGAGCGTTTGTTCCTGTCTTGCAATAGTGCGCATGGAGAAAACTCCAAAGCACATTGTTTTATTTACATCACGTATGATTTATTGAAACAAGCGGTAAAGGAATCACACACTGGGTTTTTGAAATGTCTGTGTGTGCCGTTGCCAACATGCATCCATGTTTTGTCAGGCCGCTGATGAGGCCTCGCATGAGTTTGTGTCTCGGAAACACACAACTGCACATCCACTTATTTGAGTGTAAATATTGAATTTCAGTTGGTTTGAAAGTGACAGACTGTGTCCCTCATGAAGCAGCACGGCTTTATTAATAGGTGCTGCGCCACAAACACAACCCAACAGTGTTGTGTTTCATTAATAAAGTGTTTTCCTTCCCCAGTCTGTGCCGACACGACCATCCAGATGTGCACATGCTTGCCCCCGATGGATGAAGGAAGACTTGAAACAGTATTTTTAATATTGGCCGTATTTATTTACACATACAGGCAGGTTCTATAAAAACTGCGGAGGAGAATTAAGGCTGTAATTGAAACCGCAGGAAAATACGAACTGAGGTTTCAGCAGGATATTCCAGTATCGTTCCACCGACGGATTTGTTTTATACCGAAATATCGCAGAGGGGGGCAGGGCATGGTGACACACACACACACACACACAGTCTTCAGACAGGAGCCTCAATGTCAGCGACCTCCTCACACAAACAGTTTCAACAGTCTGTCAGATCAATGTTTCGTCACATGGTGGAAACATGCAGAGGTTGTATCACTTCTGCAA
>CAAKHB010007649.1:28407-52398 GCA_901007665.1 Aeoliscus strigatus
GATATTCCAGTATCGTTCCACCGACGGATTTGTTTTATACCGAAATATCGCAGAGGGGGGCAGGGCATGGTGACACACACACACACACACACACACACACACACACACACACACACACACACACACAGTCTTCAGACAGGAGCCTCAATGTCAGCGACCTCCTCACACAAACAGTTTCAACAGTCTGTCAGATCAATGTTTCGTCACATGGTGGAAACATGCAGAGGTTGTATCACTTCTGCAAAGCTAGAATGTGGAATTCACTATGTGTTGAGCTCTCTCTTATCTTCACGGATTCCTCAGAGCCCGACAGCTCAGGAATGTCCATGGGATTCTCTGAAATCCAGGAGCTGCCACATTTGACAGGTAGATATTTGCTGCTTGGCGTCTGCGTGTGAATATTCGGAGGCTGGAAGCTGATGTATAGTTTCCATCCTCTCACCTCAGGCCCGAGTTAAACCCACCGACAGTGAAAGAGATTAAAAAATAATTGGTGTTTGGAGCAGCAGGTTTCCTCTCTCATTAAACGTGTAGTTAGCGAGTGCATGTTTTACGAAGTAGAACCAATTTGTTCAGATTTCCTTTAGGGGCATGTCGAGGTTTCCTGACGCGAAGGGTTTGCAGGATTTGCTGCTGCTGCTGCCCACCACATCCTGTGAGACGGGATTTCCACTCGGCACAGGAAGCGGCTCTGACTGATTGTTCTCGATTAACGAAGAGCGAAGCAGTCGGGGGCAGCTGGCGGCAGTTTACACAACGAGTGTTAGTGTGTGAGGTGGCTATTGTTCGTCCGTGGGTCGCAAAGTAGCTTTCTCCAGAGGTCCAGTGACGCTCTGCTTGAATTACACACCAACTGCTTGACTTACAATCAAGAATCTGACTTCAAGTCTGTCAACTGTTTCGGAAAAGGAACTGTAGTTTTGAATGCAGCAGCACATTTCTAAAACACATCTCACCTGACATCTAACACTTTCAACAAGCCCAAGCACATTTTTCACAATTTCTTATTTTATGCATTTATTCATTTTATGTGGAAATCGAAGGCTTTTCAAATGAAATTGAATTGTACATTTTTAGATTTGTAAGTTTCCCCTTTATGTCAATACATCCTGACCAACGTTTTTGTTTTGTTTTGTTTTTGCTGCAACATAACATGTTAATGTGCTGTATAAATTTATTGTGTCTATTTTATTATTATCATGATGACTTGACATGACTTTATTCATTTATACTCATCCCAAACAGCAAGGAGGAATCTAAATGCACACCAAACAAAGGCCCAGGAGGTGAAATCATGACTGAATTAAGTCGATTAAAAACACTTTCATACTGGAGGATGTTTCAGCATTGACTGCTGCAAAAAACAGTGACGGAAACAGCGGTTATTTGAAAATGTTCAACGATTGACGTGACAATTCCAGTAAAATCTCTTCTGCAGGAGCTCCTCGGTAAAGTTCTACTTTCAGATCTTCAGGATTTAATCACAGGCTCTGAATGTCTTTCGACTCATCTGTCTCGGGGGGGTCCGAATCAATGCGAGAGCCGAAAACGATACGCTGAAGTAAGTCAGTGAATAATGACTGAAATTCACAAGTGTGTGTGTGTGTGTGTAACGTAATCCGGTGGAACGGGCAGCTTCCCACAGGACAAAGCCCAAAGCAGCAGGTGTGTGTTGGTGAAGAACAGACGTGTTCTCCCATCAGACGCTGACGGCTCAGTGAATTTCAATGCTCACAGGAAGCAATTAAGGGTGAAAAAACCCCTGGTTCCGTCATGTCATTGTCGTCCGTCTTTCTCTAGGATCGTGTTCCTGTGCTCCAACCATCCAGGCAGCCAAACGCCGACCTTCGCTCCAGAGCAACATTAACACCTCCCTCCAAACAAACGTCCGTCTGATCTTGACCGTCGCCCTGACATTGACATTTAACCTTTGATCTTTACTGTGGCTGGCCGGACGACGTCCTTCACATCGTTAACAGCAGGAAGCGTCTGCCGTCATCTCATGAAGATTCCAACTTCACGCTCCCGAGCTACGTTTGTTCTTCTTTCCAGAGATCGAAGCGAAGATGGAAACTGGTGTGACAGAGGTGGAGCCGCACAGTCTACTCCTCCACCACTAGTTTTTGTGGATTTCTCAGAGCAGAAAGCGCCGTCTGTGAACGTCGTGTCTCCGGCTTAAGATCGACACATGGAGACAACTCAGGACGTAAGTGTCTAAAGCCCGTGAGAACGGGTAGAAGAAGAGTAGGTGGTCTGAATGTGGTTTGGTCCTGCTCCACATGTGGTCTCAGTGAACGGACGTGAGTGTGTCCTGGAAACATTCACACCTGTGTTTGAGCTGCTTGTGTGATTGGATCGCCCAGGATGTGTGTCCGTGACCGGGTCTGGACCGACAACCACTGCCGTCGCTTCCGCCAATGGAAAAACGAATCGGTTCTGTCTGCGCTGGGCTTTCATCCTGGAAGTGATGCTGAGCAGCCTTCACCTGCACCTCGTGTTTAGAGCTTTTCTGAGGTTTGACATCCCCGGGACATTCCCTGGCACCGGCAATCTGCCTCATCTGTGGGGAAATTATATCCAGTGGTTTGTTGTGTTAATGGGTTTTGTAGCCAAGTTTCTCAGGGCACCGACTGTGTGGTCCAATGTTTCACTTCTTCTGTGGAGGTGTGGGCGGGGGCGTTATTTGTTAACTCTTCTAAAACCTCCACTCTCGTGTTTCCTCCAGGAATGTAGTCGCTTTCATGTGCGTTTATAGTTCCACTGCGATGGTGATGACGCAAGTCCGAAAGAGAATCTGTGAGATTGTCCTGAGATCATTAAAAAAAAAAATCCTTTTGCAGGTTAACACACCGGTGTTGACAGGTGCAAATGTTCCGCCTCAGACGGTGGAGGAATAATAACAAATTCCTCCTGAACTCACTTGTAGCTTCTTGCCGTTTGAACAGCAAGCTTATTTTTGTCAAAGTGATTTCAAATAATGAATTCCTGTCGACAAAAGGAGAAGGAGCTGGTGCGTCGGTTTCAGAAATATGGAGCTGTTGCACAAGATGTTTCCACAAGCGTACGAGTACGAAGCCATGAGGTCACCCAGTCCTTTGTCGGCTCCCAGCGGCTGTTGGCGCTGAATAAAAGGTGGTTCTGTGAGACTGGTTTGTTTTTGAGCTACTGCGCCGACATGTTTCACCCCTCAGGACTCCGGAATGAATCTGTCGTTTCATGGCCTCATGTCATCCGTGACTGAAAAACTCTTTTTTTAGAAAATGACTTTCCATCTCAAAGACAAATCTGTGTCGAAACACACAATGATGTTTTTTGCACATTCTGAACCTAGTACAATGTTTGTGCATGTTTGGACCCTTGTGTTAGACCTTGATATAGTCCACCTAGTACTATGATTAGACCATATTGCCCAAGCAGTTTGGAACTTAGTATTCAAACCCAGTACAATACTTGGACGTTGAAGGTTATTTGTGGGCATTGTGGGATCTCACTGCTTTAAGACAGGAAAGAAAGTGAAAAGTAAAAAAATCCAATGATTGGGGTTCCTGTGCCAGCACCTATGACAAACTGATCCTGTAGGTCCATTTGGTCCTGGGGTGTGACAACTTTATGTGTGTGTGTGAGTGAGATTGTCTCATGGGGGTTCACGCGGAAGTCCCAGGAGGAGCAATTAAGACTTTTATGGGAGGAACTGAATTTCCAGTCGCCACGTTATTATTGCTGAACATTTCATGGGAGCCGACTCTCCAAGGACAAAATGCTGCTCAGTGAGGGAGGGACAGACGGAGGGCGGGAACGTGAACACACACTGAGTGTCCTGCACACAGGAAGAGCCCCCTTATGATTGAGTACTCCCTGTAAATAATTTGAATAAGTGGCCCATTTACAAGTCCAGAGTGGCTACAAAACCTTTTCCATGGTGAGAAACAGACCGCTCATAAACTCAAACATCATTAAGACGCTCGCCAGCGAATATGCAGCATTGTTGTCTGGAGGCTGTCGTGTGTCTTTAATACCCTGGCGCAGTAAATAGACCCATCCTGGAGTTTCCCACTTTACGCTGCCGCGGCCACGAATACAAACAAATACAAACTCGTGCTAAAAAGGAACTGGAGGAAAAAACGGAGAGTGTTGACTCTTGTTGAAGTGGTGTTATTTATCCGACCAGGAGGAAACGACTCCTGTTTGTCTGCTGATACGACATGGAACCACGTTTCTAAAACACAGAGTTACCGCTTCAGGGGTTTTGTTTCAAGGGGCTGGTTGATCTGAGGACAGCTGATCCAGGTAAACACTGAGTGCGGCATTGAGCAGCTGCAGTGGCATTGGCGTTTCTTCCTCGCTGACTCAGCTCTTTTCTGCGTGCTGGTGTTTTCACGATTTGGATCTTAAGCTGCTGCTGATAAACAGACCTCCTCCAAGTCTTTTCCCTTCTGCGCCTTTCATCTTTGTTGTATCTGCCGCCTGCTCCTTTCAATCTGTCTCTCAGAAGTCATTTTCTCTCCACTCATTGGTCCAACGCAAAGTGGTTTGTTCCAACCAGGGCCCAGATTCTCCACAGAGAAGAAGGTTTTGGGAACCTGGTCCCACATCGTTCAGAGCAAACGGAGCAGAATCAGCGGTTCATTTGAACCTTTTCCACAATTAAACCTCCTTCTTTCTCCTACACGTGTACGAGCAGAGCAGCAACAAGGAAGGAAACTGACCGATACCAACAAATCAATCACAAAGCCAATGAGACGGGAGAACAGACAGCTGACTGGCTGAAAAGGGGAAAGGAGGCGGAGCAGATGGTGAAGACCACCTGGAGGGCGAAGATGGGAAGAAAAAAAATATATAAAATAACTAACTGATGTGACTGAAGGTCCAAAAAGAAAAAAAACTTTTATTATTATTATTATTTGCATTCTTATTGTTAATATATTTTTACTTGTTATACATGTATGTGTGTGTACATATGTATGCATATATATATATGTGAATATACAGATATATATACTTAAATATGGATATCAATTCTTTCGTTTTGTCTCTCAACACAATGACAAGTCACTTGCTGATTCATGTGTTTTGCAGTTTAACACAGGAGACACAATATTTTTAGAGCATGGCGATGGGCATGCGTTACGTGTGTGTGTGTGTGTGTGTGTGTGTGTTGTAAGTCCAGCAGCTTCCCCTCGGACTGCCAGACAGTGTTGATGCAGCTGTGACTGGTCCTCCTCCTTCCTCCTCCTCTTCCTCCTCCCCTGACTCACACTTCAGGTACTTTCCAGCCTCCTCCTCCTCCTCCTCCTCCTCCCACCTTCAGCTCTTTACCCAGTGCTCTCTCCTTCACTTCTTGCCAACCCGAGCGACAGACAAACCCTGTTGGCTGGAAAAGCCACCAACTCCCTCATTAAGACCCCCCTCCGCCCTCATTGGCTGTTGCCGTGGCAGCCGTACTTGCCTCGCATACTTTGTGCTCACAAACCACAAACGGTAATTTGAGGGTGTGTTTTGTAGGCAAGACTTTGAGTGCAATACACAGACATGAGAGTGAACTGTGCTGAGACCTCGGTCGTTTCCATGGAAACAGGCACATTACAGTTAACAGTTAGTCTAGACTAAAGGTCCGAGGCGCAACATAACGGTGCCAGAGTTACGTAGCGAAGGTCTGAGCCATTATCAGCGATGCACACTAATCCCCAGGCAGCTGAGGGTGGCTGTCACTCACAGTTACGACACAACGGACAAAACTTCACAGTCTATTCCAGCCACAGGCGTCGTCCTTGTCCTCTCACCTCCGAAACCAACGACTGACCCAAGCAGGAATTTCAAAAAACATCAGACCTCATCCAACATCTCTGCAGCTACATTTATTCTGGACGTAACTGGAACTATCTCACCCCATTTCGTTGCATTTGTTCTGAACAGTGAATATTAAGTTCTCATCATTCCCTCCAGCTCTCGGTCTGTTTTTCCAGGACTGGATGCAGCAGCCGGGTCTGGTTCTGAGCCTGACCTCTGGGTGACCGGCAGCTCCAGGGAGGCCGTCACCCTGCCAGGGTGCGGCTCTGCTGGGGAGAAAACAAATGAGGTGTGGCTGCGGTGGAGGAGGTTTTAGAAGGTTTTAGAGCACAACGATCAAACACTGCACAGCTGTGATGTCCAGAAAAACACCAGGTCCCTGAACGCTCCAGCTCCAGGCTGAAACACGTCCGATACGTCAAGATGTGGCTTTGCTCTGTGTACCGGGCTGCTGTACCGGGCTGCTGTCCTATGTCCCGTAGTGAATATGTAGTATGTACTGAAGTACATGTAAAAATAATACTAACATTTCTGTCAATGTATCAAGTACTACAGTGCCAACCGACTTTGTTAACTATTTTACCTCAAAACACTGGAAGAGAGAACTGCTGCTTTCTGAAGGTTTGAGTATGGAGTCACACTCACGCACGCACACACGCACACACACACACACACACACACACACATATATACATACATACATACATGCTTGTTTTGGGGTTTTTATGTAATTGCACACACACATGCACACACACATCCACCACACTGACAGAATATGAAGACACAGCAGATACTTCACTGTGCAAATGAACGCAGTGAGTGGACTGGAGCTGGAGCGCGGACTGCTCTTTAAGATCTTGGCAGCTGAGTCACAGGAAACGGGAAGAAAAAAAGTAGCACACAGAGACTTTCCACAAAAACGCGTCAAGTCCGGAATGTGCCAGAAGTGGGCTGGAAGACCTCGTTCATGCTGCAGGAGCTGCTCTGTCATCGGCAGTCAGATGGGATCCGTTGCGTCCACCTGACGACCAAACCTACGTGTCGTACAGGAACGAGGCGGGCGAGTTGGGCGTGACTGAGCTCATGTATTCTTATGTGAAGATGAAGAAAAAAAACAGTGAGATGCGGGACAGCAGATGTTCTGCAGCCTTGAACGAGCCGCTCTTGTGTGGAAACACACTTTAATTCACAGCCCACTAACTGCAGGATAAACACACACAGACACTTAGAGTTTACGTTCAACTCCTCACCGAGACGTGTGCAAATCTGCCCAGAAATACGCAGAACCGTTTGGCTGTATTCAATCCCTTCCGCCGTGTATCCACAGAAACCAGTTTACAGATCGCTGAGTCAGATGCGTGAGAATCAGCAGACTGTCAGACTAGATCAATAAACACACACACACACACACACAAACAATGATGTAGTACAAGTACATTAGTGAGGTATTTGTGCTTATTAATATTTATATACTTAAGCACTACAGTATCACCGGCGATACATTCCCGATAGCATAGTTTACGGAGTACCGTAATTACCTGACTATTAGCGCTGTCAGAATACAGTTCCTGAAAGCTGAGAAACTGCATTCCACAGGACAAAATATCCGTCGGTTCCTGAAAGTTGCTGGGGAATGATTCACCGGCGATCACAACACAAATCAGGAGTCAATCAGGAAAATGTTAAAAGACGACAAATTATGGATTGTTGGTAAAATTATAAAAGGGTCAAGAATAACAAGGTGCAGTAAATCAACTGAGCAATTTGTGTTTTGTGTTTCCTGAGCTGAGATAACATGAGCTGTTACTTCAGTTTCAAGTCGGCGGGCCGATCTGCACGGGTCATTACGTGTTCTGTACATTTCAGGAGAAAATGTGTATACCGGGGGCCTAGTGCAAATACAGACACGTACGAATGCATTTCTGCATATGGAAGCACTCTCACAGAGCCTCCAGGTGCATCAGAAGGAAAGCGAGAGAGAGGGACAAACTGACGAGGTTTACGTCCTGTCACACAACGGCAGTTGACACACGGTCGTCATGAGCTGGAAATTCTTTGCTAACGAAATCACAAAGAGAAACACCAGAACGCGTGTTTCGCGGAAATTTGCGGATAAGGCGATAAGGTGAGTTTTCCAGAGAGTTGCTGAGGTTGCACCTGTTGCTGTGGAAACGACAGTAGTTTACATGAGGTCGCATTGACACAGAGCTGCGACTGCTCATTGCATCCTCACAGCAACGTGTCGTAAAGCGGAACAGCATGACAAACTTCTTGTCTGACACACTCTGGTGTTTCTCTTGGTGATTTTCTTAGCATAGACTTGTGGAGCAAACATCCAAGCTTCAAAAGGATTTGTCATTGTCCTCCATGTCACATCCAGTCCAGACTAAATTCCAGCCCCAACAACTGGCACAGCAAAGCAAATGTGCAACTTCATGCTACCTTTGTGGAGACACGGGTTGTGCAGTTTCTTGTCCTGCGTCCAAAAGTTTGCATATTTGTTAGCATGTTTGTAGCTGACCCACATGTAGCCCACCTGTCACCAGCTCGCAGCTGATTGGTCAGAATGTTAGCAGTCTGAACTGTTTTCTGGGATTGAACAGCAACTGCAACTGAGTCTGCAACCGCTCCGTTTGCAGCTCAGAGTGTCGGTCTGGATTGGCCTTAAGGAGGATTACAGTTTCTGCAAAACAAGGACATTTGGAGACATCGCATCTCCCCAAACAAACAGTGACTCAGACGTCTTCCCAGACGAGGGTTTAGTTTGTGACCACACAGTCGCCTGAAAGTGTGACAGAGCAAAAAAAAAAAAAAAAAAAAAACCCAAAACCCCACCACCACACATTTTTCTGTCGCTATCACTCGTCGTACAGCGTCATGTTTCACGCCATCACGGGGCGTTTCACAGTAAATCAACACGCTGAACGGCTGCCGAGCGGGCTCAGGGGAAAGGATCACATTACCTGCTCGCTCACAGCTGGAGCCTCACATGTCAGCGGGTGATACTCTGTGTAAATATATACTAGAGTGTGTGTGTGTGTGTGTGTGTGTGCGCACCTGAGAGCAGAGCCCGACACGCCGTTAATGCAGATTCATGCGGTGAAATATACTGTACATGCATTTCCACTCATGTGGGAAAGTCTCTGAAGGCCCTTCATCAAAATAAAACACACACACAGTATTGTCCTACTGACCCACTCCCGTCTGTGTGAGTGTGTGTGTGCTCACAATAACAACACACTCAGAGCAGTGAGGCCATAAATGAAGATGTCTAACTAACAATGTCTTGTATGACTTTTTCGTCTTGCTGGGGAAGTTTCTCATCATGTTTGAATCATGTGAAACCACTTCCACCCTCTAGAAAGTTCTTGATCTTATAAAAAAAATCCCTTATAAGCTTCAGGGGACATGTGTTTCTCATCATATATCTGCACGTGAAGGAATTCCTGCTGGTCCTTTGCCTCCCTGCTCACACATCTCACGTGCGTCTGGTGAAGGATGCCAAAGATTAAAAGTGGCATATTTACCTGTGTGTGTGTGTGTGTGTGTGTGTGTGTGTGTGTGTGTGTGTGTGTGTGTTTGGCATCCAATGGACAAAGTGCAGACATGGGTATTAAACCTGCCAGTTCACTGTTTGTCCCTTCAGGCTGTTCTTGCTCTCTCTCTCTCTCTCTCTTTCTCTCTCTCTGTCTCTCTCACAAACACACACACCCAGAGTTTGTTGGTCAGGAAAAGCATTTGATAATAATGACACTAACATTCCGTGGAAAATGGGAATTCTGGTCAGTGACGGATGGAATCCAGTAAAAAAATTGTCATAAAACTTTTTTGCTTTTGCTTCTGGAATGTTCTCAGCCAGTGTGAGTGGCTTCTTCCTGGTTTGGTGAGAATGGAGTAGCTGATTCATAGGTTTGAAAACGTTTGACTTTTTCTTTCGGTTTTTGTCTATGATGAGGTGTGATGTTCTTCTACAAAGTCAAAAGTTTATTTCTGATACACTTGTATAAATTAAGCTGCGAGGCCATGGGGGTGGTGTGGCTGTGGCTATTTCCTGGAAGCAGTATACCAAAAACTGGGTGTTTGTGGTGCCGGCAGAAGCCTTCACAGACCAAGAGAGAAAAAGGTGATGACCTTTTACAGTGAAGAAAAAAATATTCGCACTCTTTGCTCTTTTCCATTTGTTTTACAGCTTCTCATTAACGACCACTGAGAGCAGCTGATCGCTCCAAAACCAATAACCAGGGCCGCCGGTGTCCTCTGAAGTGTTTCCACGGCCAAAGAATGGAATGTCAGGAGAGGTCAGCGGCGATGGAAACACGTTTTTCTTGCAGTTTTACTGGTGCACACCCTCCACCGGCGCTCACATTTTCCTCTCGGCGTGCTGTCCGTATTTTTTCCTGATGACATAAACCAGCTTGGAAGCGTTTCTTTCCACAACAAGCTGTCTATCTGCCAACCGCTGCCTCACTCCACAAACACACTCCTGCTGCTTTCTCACAATATGGCAGCAGGGACCCTGGTTTTCTTTGCTCAGGGAGGAAGATTGCTGCTTGTTTCATGGTGAGTCATTCCTCTGAGAAGCTATTAGAACTTTGGAGAGTAAACAAGTCTGAAAACCAGCTTCTCTAGTTACCTTCTAGTATGGTCCCGTTGGTGAACGATTCGTTCAAAGGAACAAATCTTTTGGGTGAACGAGCTGTACTGAATCACTGACTGCAAAGACTCCTTCCTGTCCCAGTTCAGCTGAGTGCGGCAGTCAACTGCTGCGGGTGAATCGGATTCATTGTAGGACTTTAATAAGGGTTGAAACGAGCTGGCAGAGGTCTGCATCCTCCGAGTGCTTTTCTACTTTCCTTCAGACTTTTGTAAAGTCTCAAAGGGGGCGTGTCCCTACATGGCTGTCCCGTGCTCATTAGCTCGCTCCCACCTGGTGACGCCGTGATTCACCAATAAAGCCCCTCACTCCTGTTTACTTGAATGAGACAACGCAGACGTCCTAATTGGTCGTCCCGCCGCGCTTTGGAACCAGATGGGTACCTTGGACATATATCACAGCTGCAGACTTTGGTCGGCATCCAGCGTCGTGCTCACAACTTGGCAGGTCGACATGCACAGATCGCGGTCGCCTGATATATGATTCCCCACAGAAACATAGTTACAGACGTTTTTTTTTTTACCACATCAACCGCTTCGCCTCGGGTTTTGCTTTCACAGGCAGTTTCCACGTATGAGGGGAATGAGGCTGATGGAGTTGTGCAGCAATCACCGTCGTAGCTCGTTCTTCTGTCAACTTCACTGTTATTCAAACATCTTTCACCATAATGTGCCGGTAACAAACGCCACCTTCTCGTCTCATTCACAGATGATCCTGATGTGACGTCACAAACCACAAACTCACATGAGTTTTCACATTCACAGCAGAGACGTGGACACGTATGCACATCTGTGTCCTCACACGTCTCCTGTGTCGTCACGTCTTCTGTCTCCTCTCACGTCTCCTGTGTCCTCTGAGGTCCCCCGTCCTTTACATCTACAATCCTCCCTACATGTCCTCCTAGAAGCAGATGTTAAAACGTCCTTCCAGTCTCTGAACCAGAGCAGGTGTCTGTCATCTAGTTGCGGGTGTTTTTAAACCGACATCAATCATGGAACGTGTCGTTCGTGTGCATGAGATGATTTCAGTCCTCCGTCGTCTCGTCCTCTGGGTTGTTTTGGACTCGGCTCCTCTGCAGCTGCTGACGGATTGACGTTGCGGACGACCTCCATACACGCTGACACACAACCGCTGCTCTCATCCACTTTCTAATAAAGAGGAGAGCGTGGCGTCCCGACAAGACGGGACATGAAAGGAGGACGGGAGTGGTGACAGATACGCAGGCGATGGGGCGAATTAGGAGATGAAAGGAATGAGACGGAGAGAAGGAATGAGGTCCTGATGGAGGAGTGGAGGTATGTGGGAGAGACAGTAAAAGACGCTGTGTCCTTATGTCTCCTATGTCCTCATCGTCCTCCATCGCTGGCTTTCTTCACCAACCATCCCTCTCCGTCCTCCTTCGACCATCCCTCTCCGTCCCCATCCAAGGTTGAGTCGTTTTCCAGGCCTCGTGCCAGAATCTGAAACCTTCAGCTCAACAGCTTAGTCAGAGCGATTTACTCTGATTAATGGCGTATTGAAGTTAATCTCTTTTCAGAAACCTTTGATTTTTCAAACAGGCCTTGAACACGACCGCTGTAATGAACTGGATCTGTCGAATTATGACCAAATAAAAACAATGTAGAGCTTCAACTTTTACTTTTCGAATATTTTGTTAACCGCAACCCGGAACCGGAATAAGCAGAAGAAGATGAAGATGAAGTTTAACACAGTGTATATTTTTCCTGTCGTTTCTCATCGGTTTTAAACGCTGCCGGTCATGAACTCATAATTCATATGCACAAAGTGTTCAAAGTGGCAGAAGTGTCACACATCTGCCTGGGCTCATAAAGTGAAGCTCTGCAATGAGCTGTAAATGAATAAAACTCGAGCGCTGTGGACAGATGGGCCACGTGTTCGTCGTATCCTCCGATACCTTCACAGAACCTTTCACCTATCCGGCGTCTCAAGTTTCCGCAGGCACAGCAGCAGAATTCAGGGAATCTGGAGAGCGGACATGTCGGGCCGTCAGGCAGGGAAGAAGGTGGGTGAGTCGCTCTGACGTTTATTGATGGCCTCCAGGGGCGGGAAAGAGGCGACTCCAGGATCGCATTTCTATCAGCGCGACTGAAAACATCCACCCAATTTCTAGTAAAAGTCGGAAGATCAACTGTTTCGAACGCCGTTATCAGTTTTTCTGTCACATGTCAGTTTTCTGGCTGAGTCTAAAAGGCCTAAAAGGATCCAAACCAAAAGCGTCATAAATAATCACAGAGCATGACCTCATATTTCAACTCTGACCTTCTGACATAAGGAGGGATGAAACATAGTTGAAGGATTTATTAAGTGACATGAAGTTTCGAGGTTTTACCACAGTGGGATGTGAGGAACTCATCTTGACCTCAACAGTACATGAGATCTGGCTCATGAACCAGTGGTGTATGAATGACTTGTGTGACGGATATCCGACCCAGAGGGTATGGACATATCAGAGTACCACTGCAGGAGGACCAACCAGAGCAGCGGACAAGGTGGGAGTCAAGGACTCCCCTTGACGCCAAAGACCATTCAAATGACTGCCTTTCATCAGCAGCAGCCATCTTTGTTGTGTACATAAACAGTGTCCCGTTAAGCCCTGCCCAGACTGTCCGTCGACATCAGATAGACCCATGTGATTCCATATGGATTCTGTCCATAGTTAACCCTATCCCCTGCATTCACACAAGCATACTCTGGAGTACTGTAATTACGTGACTGTTTCGACACTTCACAGCCAGGTTGCTTTCTCTACGGTAAAACCCTGACCCGCCCGACTACTGAAACGGGTCCAACAAACGTATCCGACCCTTTATGGATGACATCATATCTGCCGACAGCGCCGCGATATGACATCACACTCGTTTACGAGCCAACGCCACACATGGCCAGCGGATGAACTTCGCCCAGTCAGCAGTCGGGATAAAACCTCAGACTGTTTAATTTGACCAAAAAAAAACAAGTGCTACATGAGAAGATGAGACATCTTGTGGACTTTGTTCCAACCAACCAGCTGCACATAACACACACACACACACACACACACCAATACATCCCTTCCTGCACCCGTCGGCTTTGATCACCTCTTACTGGGATGACTGGGCCTAGCATAGCTATTGCCCTCCTTGTAGGAAAGGTGTGTGTGTGTGTGTGTGTGTGTTTGGGGGGGGGGGGTGGTAAGGAATGGAGTGAGTGAGAAAAGAAAGCAGGAAAAAGGGGGTGTTGTAACTTTGCACCTGCAGCACATGGGACCTGTCTGGAGGCCAAACTGGATCGCAATGTGAAGAATTTACCTGGAAATAGTTTTCTTCACCTCCCATGTTTCCTTTGCTGTCTTTGGTTTCCCTTGTGTGTGTGTGTGTGTGTGTGTGTGTGTGTGTGTGTTACTCAGATCAGGCGTTCTGTTGTACTGGTTCGCGTCTTGGGAATTCATTCTACAGATGACGGGTCCCCCCTAAGAACGTAACACTTCTGCGTGTGTGTGTGTCACAGTCTCTGCATTTAAACCCATAAAACTTCAAAGTGGCCTCACTACCCAGAGTCCCTTGCTACTCTGACATCACTAACAGCCTGTTTTCACAGCTGCTGCACCCAGTGCCAAGGCAACCCACTCCTCAGCCTCTTCCACCTCAGTGTGTGTGTGTGAGAGGGAGCGAGAGAGGAGGGGTGTTTATGTCTGAGGGTCATGTCTCCTGCATGAAGGTGTATGCGTTGGCTCTGGAACAGGCTTCATCCACCAGGGCGTTTCACATGCCCTTCACAATAAGATGCGGTTTCAGACTGATGCAGGGATGTCGGCGTGAACTCAGTGCCTGGATTCTGACCCTGGGAACAGAAGTTGGCAGCGGCTTGTGATATTACCCTCCGACACCTGCACTTCTTCTGTGATCGGTGCTGAACAAAACACCCATGTGATGATGATCCAAACGCTGATAAGCCTTTTTCTATGTTTGTCCTCTATGTCAACTGGGGCAATGTCCAGACTAACGAAAACCCTCTTTTTTTCCTGTCTTCCTTGGCACCAGATCAAGAATATTTTCCTTGACGAGCTGCGCTTCATACTCCAGGCCTGTAGGTGGCGCTGAATTCCAACAAAAAACAGAGAAGAGACCGTGGAGCAGCACTTCCTTGCATGCCAAGCAAATAGAAACATCCAAAGTAAGATTTCCGCCAAAAGTATCAGAAGTAGCAGAAAATGATCCACATGTACCACAGTAACACTTGAAGTACACAAAGAGAGGGGGAAGAGGTCGAGGGTTAGAGGTCGAGGGGTGGGGCGATAATACCGCGATCCGGAAGAGCAGCAAATTTGAATTTTTTCACCCTCAGACCAGGTTTACAGGAACGATTTGACTGGACAAAACAATGCAAAACGCGTGTGTTTACTCAACAAAGTGTCTCCAAGTGGATGTGGCCTGATACTCGAACCGCAATCAACCAATAACAAAGAGTGTGTGACTGCCAAGATGTAAAATCTGTGGTTAATAACAAACCACATACAAGCAGAAGATTGGTTTGTGCCAGAGGATCATTTCAGGATTCGTTTCTGGAATCTGCGGTGAGTTGGTTCTCACGCAGACCTCAGTTGCTCAAATGTCTCTGGACATGTTGGGCCAAAATGTCTGCAGGCATTGGGAGAGTCTGATGTAGAAGAACCATGTGCAGCTATTCCTCCTTGGACACACGAAATCAAGAGCAGAAATCAGGGAAAACAGTTGTTCCACAACGTAACCTGATGTTCTCCAGCAAACAGTTGGGTCGTTGACCTTTTAACACTGATCATGACCCCGGTGCTACATTTGCGCTAGCATACTTTGGAGTACTATTAAAAAACATCCAACGGTTCCTGAAAGCTGAGAAGTGTCTCTTGGCTCTGCTCGCTGTTGTGAGGAAGGAGCTAGGAGAAAGAGAAGATGGAATTGTAGAAGTATGCTAGCACGTTGTAGCACCTTGCTCGTCGCTCTGATTGGTCGACGTGCAGTGGTACTTTGACATGCACTCATTGAATTGAGAAGGTGTGAAAAGCTCCACTTTGTGAGTCTGGTTCTTTAGGTTCAATCGTAGGGGGTTTCCCAGGATGTCACTGAGAGGATAATGGATAATGGATGTACAGTGATGGATGTCAGCGGCTGCCAGAGGCTAAGAGTCTCTCTTGTCATCAGTTACGTCAGCGAGTGTGAGCTGCTTCACCGCTGGGAGGCTGCGTCACTGACGAGGAGACATGACAGGACGGTGGAGAAGTCAGAGGGCTGGAATGTCCTGACGGTTGGAACAATGGACAATGATGAGCATTCTTCGCTCTCTCAGTAGACAGAGAGAATGTTCTGTGCGGGCCGATGGTGGCGGTGGATCGTATACGACGATTCCACGACTTATAGTAAAGACAAAGGAATACGTGTGTGTTTTCATTCTCCTTTTGTCATCATTTTTCCATGGATGTAAATACACTAAGAGCTCCCCCTAAAGGTCAGCTGTGTCTTCTCATGTCTCCTTTCATCCTTCTGTGTCCTCTCATGTCTCCTTTCCCCCCCATGAGTCCTCTCATGCCTCCTCTCACATCTCCTGTGTCCTGTCATGTCTCCTTTCACCCTCTGCAGGTCTCAGGTCAGTAGGTCAGTAGGTCAGTGAGACAAGCATCAGGGGACATCACATCTCGTCTGTTCCTTCTTCCTCTCCACAACAAACTGCTGTGGGCCGCAGAAGTGGTCCTCGTAACGGAGAACCAAGAACCAAGGTAAGACTCAGCTTATTGTCATGTCAGAGTTTGTGTCAAGAAGAGAGCAAATGCAGACATCTCAGGAGATAGACAGAGGAAGGATGGCAGGATGGCGGGGGCACAGGAAACCTCTGTAACGTCTGAAGGATGGAGGGGGTGAAGTCAGAGTCAGACGTTTTGGTCCAAACCAGGTGGAGAGCTCCACCTGTTGCTGCGCCACAAAGTAGCTCTGGCTGCATCCCTTTGCACATACTGCCTCCTGGTGATGTGAAGAGGAACAGAATGCTCCTGCTGCCGTACAGAGGTTCCAACAGCAGGAGGCAAACGTGAGTCCAGAGTGTGAAAGTAGGGCAGTTGAATTTGAGTCCAGAGGTGTGTGTGTGTGTGTGTCTATCAGGGATTGATAGTAACCCCCCGTAGACGTGTAAACAACATTTACATTTACATAAAGTGCTTATTTTTCACGTCCCATCTGCAGAAATCAGAGCCGGTCAAATCCCCAAGGCCTCCTCAGGAATGTCTGTCTATCTGCACACATCATTGAGCGCTTTGACGCACAAGGATATTCTATTGTCACGATCTCCACCAGTTCCCACTTTCTGGATTATTTTATTCGTTTCAAACCAAGTGGCTGGTTCACGAAGGCAAATTCCCACATGGTTCACTTCCCACTCATCCAATGAGATAAAACTTTAATGAGTCTGATTCTGGCGAAAGCACATGATGCCACAAACAATGGTGGCAGGTGGATGTTTGGCCCGAAAAATGGAGAATCGGTAACGACTAAAGCAGGGCAGAGTGGAAAAGCACACCCAGCAGGGACGGGCAGCCCCAGATGAGAGAAACAGGTGAGTTCAAGTGTGTGTGAGCAGGATTCCTCTGGTGCAAGGTAATGACGGGCTGAGGTCCAGGCTGGACCCAAGATTCCAGGTGCAACAACTTGCAACTACGTGTGTCCACTCGCAACGGAACGTTCCAGTTCACACTGAGGCGGTGAGCTGTGAGTGCTCATTGCGACGTCACGTAAACAACAGCAATCAGTGCGTCGCGACGTGCTATAAAGCAGAACAGCACAACAAACCCACCGCAGAACTCAACTCCTCGCGTCCGAAAATCTACGAGACGCATGAACTGGTGTTCGTCCAAAAGTGATGGACAGCGTTCGTGAGCGTGTTTGCAGCTGGATTCATCACACAGCCACAGACAGGTCCCATCCGGGTACCCGTCTCCAGCTCGCAGCTGACTGACCAGAAAAGTCGTGACAACAATTATCGGTGACTGAACAGGTAGACTCCTCTGGAAATTCATGCGCCAACCAGCGGCGAAGCGCATCCACTAACACCGTTGCTGCAGCCGTTCCGTTGCACCTTGAGTCTTTGATCGCGACTGGAGGCTAAAAAATGAGAGGTCAACAACAAACAGCCATCTGCTGTCAAAATGGGAAGATGCGCATGTACTGGAGGTATTACGGCAAAGTTCCATGCCCATCTCGACGCATAGGTATGCACACTTACACATGCTATCAAAGCCCGTATTGTTCCCCCTCTTATCCGCTCTCTGCTTACCTGCCCTGATCTCCCATCTCTTCATCTCCAGAGACCAACAGACCAGAGGAGAGGAGGGCAGCAGCCAGAGGGCATGAGAAGAGAGGAGACAAAAGGTACGGCCGACACACACACACACACACACACAGGGGCCATTGTCTGGGGGCCCCTGTGATCACAGACACTGGTGGACCTCTCTTCCTTTCATCTCATTCACTCTCAAAGCAGTTTCTTCCTCCCCGAGATTCTCACCCTAACTTCGAGACACACACACACACACACACACACACATAGGGATGCTCAATATTAAAAATCAACAAGCGGTGGAACAAATGTGAACGACATTGTGCAAAGTTACCATGGTGTCCTGTTTCCAGTCACCAGTGATGTCATGGGGACAGGCACTACAGATGCTATACCACGCTAAATTCTCTCTGAGGGACATTTTGGTACAACAACAGCACATTTAATGTTCCTGAAGTTCCTGTCATTACGGTAATGATTTGCCGCTTCTGGCAACATGGCAAAACCACAACGACAGCAACATGGCTGTTCATGAACCGACGGACGTTTTATCCTTCTCCTCGCTCCTTCTTCACACCAGGTAGAGGAACCAAATGACACCCCTCAGATTACAGGAACCGTTTTCTGAGAGGACAAATAGTCTGGTTCTCCAAACTATTTCTAGTGTGAACGTAGTGTCGGCGATGCCGTCGTTCTAAAAAGGGTCAACTGGATTTTAAATGTTTTTTTTTTAATGTTTCACCCAGGCACCGCTTGACGGAGGCGCCTGACGCATCAGTCAGTGTTTTGAAAGCCGCTGCCTGCAGTTGCCGTGGCGACAGCGGCACACCTCCGCGCTCTGCATTCCCAACATCTATCAGTGATGGACAAGGAAGTTCCACAGAAGGAATGTGTGAAGAGTAGTAGCGCCGAGATGTCCAACGGCAGTTTGCCCAACTCCTTTTCCCAGCAGCTCCTGACCCCTGAGCTGCGACACCATGACCTCTGACCTTCGTTCTGACAGGACATGCTTTCATCACCAACTGAAAAACGGCCTTCACTCGGGATGGGAGGTTTCTTTTAGGTTTCTGACATGGGGCTGGAAGGATGCTCAGAAGATGAGCTTGAAGAAATCTTGAAGGGATCTTTTTTTAAACTTTCTTCTGCTTGTTTGACTTTCACTGCTGGTCATATGTTCCAACAATGAAATCTGCCTGTTCCCCGTGCAGTTCTCTTTTCCTGTCTCTTTACCTGTCATGTTTACGCAATCCTCCATCAACAGGCCAAAAACCAGACCTCGTTCACCCAAAGCCCAACCATCTCCTTTTCTGTCCACTTTCTCACTCCTTCCTCATCTTTGATTGGGTGTGTCTGTGTGTTTTGGCCTGCTTAGGAGGACAAATGCCAACGTAGCCATGACAACGGCTCACACAGCAATGGGCCTCCTTCCACGTGCTCATTGTTTTCAGAGTGGCTAGCTCCTAAGCTAGCCTGGCTTCTTTAACAAGGTACATGGAAGGTATGTGTGATTGTGAGCTGTGTGCACCATCACCATGACGACAGCTAAATGTTGTGTGTCTGCGTGTTGCATGGAGGAATAGAATCTGTCCAGGATGATGTAACCGAGATGTTTGACCTCTGACACTTGACCTGAGCAAACTACTTTTCTGTGACTGAGCTACATAGTGGTTAAGTCGAAAAGCTGGGAAATCCTGTTTTGACCCCGTGACCCTCGTTGTATACACAGACAGACACAGAGTATGTCTATGATGTCATAGTGCCAGGTGGAGCTCTGTGAAATGTCCTTGATAAGCCTCCTGTAGTTGTGTCTGGAGTCACTGGGCTGAGTCAGTGCACAGATTCGTCTTCGTGTTTGTGTGTCCAGACGCTTGGACGAGCATAATTGCGCGTGGGGATTAGGACCACGGCGCCCTGTGCTGTCTGAGGTCAAAGACCGGATCCTGATAAGCTGACCCAGTGGCACTCACACAAAAAACAGTATGACTTCCGCATTGAATAACACATGGCTCAGTAGTGATGGGAAAAACAGTTCTTTTAGGTGAACTGAATCCTTAGAATCTGTTCAGTAAAAACGTGTGCAAAATATAAATTCAAAGAATCCTTCAGTGCCCCCGCTGCGCTTCCTGAAGTGTTGAAACGCGCCAGACTCCCCTTGGGAATGTTTTAGAAATGTCATCACTGGATGACAGAAATGAATGTGGATGGATTTTAACATGTTGTGAACTGATCTACAGTTCAGCACCGATCTTTGTCGGAAAGAGTTGTTGGATTTGTCGGTAACGGTCTGAATACTCAATAAATATAGCGATGAAGTCGCCAAGTTTTGTTTTCAGTGAGTCAGTTGTGTCAATTGACTTGTTCACTGGGAATGGACCAACTAATCAGATTCACTGCACTGAGCAGCTGAGAAGTGAAATGAACCAATCTTTTCAGTCAGTGAATCGGTACAACCCTATGACTCAGCAATCACTGATGGGTTGACGCGGTCGATATTTGTGCCCACAGGATGCGCAGAAACAAGTCAGTGGTAGTTTGTTTCGTACACCGCTTTTCATCAGTGATCATATGAACCAGCATGTGAAGACACATAGCAGCATAAAGTCCAGCTTAGACCAAAGATCCCAACTTGCAACTGAACATTCTCGCAACATCTCTCTTCCTCTTGTCCGTGAATTGCGTAACTCTGGCATGTCGTTCTCATCCTCTGTCCAAAAGTTAGCATGTTTGTTAGCATCTTTGTAGCTGTGTACGTCACACAGACACGCCCTACCTGTCTACCCATCACCAGCTCGCAGCTGACTGGTCAGAACTTTAGCTACAATCTGAATTTTCACGTTGTGCCTCGAATCTTTGGTCTGGACTGAAGTTAATATTCTTTGGTTATTACACCTGAAATTGAAGCTATACACAAACATTCAACAGTCCTGATCCACCCCTTCCCAGAAACACACACACACACACACACACACACACACACACAGTATTGTATTCTTTTTGAGACATGTTGCGGATTCTGGTGACAAAGTGCTAAAGTTGGCGCTGCTCAAACAGCTGCTGTCCAAAGTAAATTAGAATCTGCCAATAGAACGACGCGCGGTGTTTACGCTCAGTGAGACACCTACATATTACCTGAGGGGGTTTGGCAGTATCAGCACAGACATATGTCAGCACCGCTCGCACTTGTGTTTGAGACGTGCACATACAGAATCTTATATTATCTGGGAGAACCGGTGTGTGTGAGAGCGTCTCTTCTTGTCCCCGAATTTCACGCTCTGGCATTTCCCTCGGTGATGTTGATCATAGCATTTCAAGCTAATGTTGTGAAAACACATGCGGGCTTCAAAAGAATTCATCAGCATGCCGTCCTTGTCCTCCGTCCAAAAGTTAGCATGTTGTCTCGGCCTGTGCTGACTCCACTGCTATGCTAACGGTGTTACCTGGACACCAGGTGACTGACTCACACTGCTCCTTGTGGCCGCGGGAACTGGCTCCACCGCTTGAAGCTTTGCAGCACCTTTGTGCAAACTAGCAACCTGAGCACAAACCCGCTGGTCGTTCCTGATTCTAGAAATACGATGCTATGATAAGAGCACATACAACATGGTGCAGATGTTGCTAATGGCTGTGGAAGCCGCTAGACGTGTGTGAACGCAATGTTTCGGGGTCGATAAGCAGGTGATGGATGTGCGATGTGCAGGGCTGGTGCACCTGGCAGAGACGTTTGGCTAATCCACACACACCTGGACTGCAACGGCTATTTTTACACACACACAAACTTCAAACGGCCTTGCCTCACCCGCAACACATTCCACACCAGCGAGCGAGTACTTTGAACATGGCGCCACGCCGCCTCCTTCCAGTGCTGGGAAGACTATACGGACATCATCACGTCCTCCTCTGCCACCCTGACCGCATCTGAAGGGCCGACCCTGTCGACCCGCTGTCAAATACCCCTCAGTGAATCAAAGAGGCTAGAAGGAATCACTGCTGCTGATCAAGGTTTCTGCTGAAAAACATTTTCTGTCCCAAAGGTCAGGATCAATGTCTGTCAGTTCAGGAAAATGTGGGAAAAAAATATCACGGGGCTATGAGAAAAAAGTCAAGGAAATAATGAAATAAATATTTAAATTTAAATAATACAAAATAATAATAATGTAAAATTTTAAATGGTTATTATAATACAATGAATGAAATAAATGAATAAAATGTGACTGAGATACTGTTTCAATGATACAGAATAAATAAATGAAAACAATTCAACAAATAAAATAAATAAGATCTTCTGAACATAGTCAAAAAAATAATCTCTTCTATGCAAACAAACATGTACGACTTGCTGAAGTGATACATAATAAAAGTAAAACACTTCAGCGTCCAGATGTGTCAGAAGGACATATGCTCTGTGTAAGCAACCAGAATCTGCATGTCGCGCGTCATTTCGGACATAAATACATGAAGCTGAACCAACAGTGATGTGTACGTGACGCCACCGACGTCACTGGAAGACGCCCTGATGAAAATGAGTCAACCAGCGCCCTCCGTCTGATTGGCCGTTGTGGGATGATTAGTTGTGAGGGTCCAGCACCTTTAACTGATTAGACGTGTGCGTGCCCTGGCTCGCTGTCTCCTGACGATAATTACCTTCTATTATGGAGAATGTAAGCATTCCAGCCATTTCAGATAATGTACATGACGCAGAACGTTGAGTGTGTGTGCGTGGTTTCAGTGGTTTCTTTGGCCCACACTTCACCTCGTACACACAAAAGCCCAGACGGGCTGATGAGAAGACTTTGTTTGAGATTGTCGAATACGAATGTATGTTGCAATCAGAAAGGAACAAAATGTTGCAATCAGACAGGAACAAAGCAATGTTGGTGTAATTGCAGTTTTTTCAAGGTTTGATTTTACTTTTCATGAAGTCACAACCTAGATGTAACTGCAACACACACACACACACACAGACACACACACAATTGGAATAGTCCCACTGGGATCACATGACGGGTGAGGGATATGTAAGTTGTGCAGTGTATGTGTGTGTGTTCAGTGTGTGTTGCTCAGAGGCACTACAGCAAAGTTTGTGTTTCATATTGGATTGGATTGGATTGCACTTTATTGATCCCACGGATGGGGGAAATTTACCTGCCACAGCAGCAAAAAAAAAAAAAAGACTAAACATCAAGCACACAAAACAACATTAAAGCAACAAGCAACAACAATACAATACAGACAAGGTGACAATGCAAAGTGACTCGGTGACGTGTCTGTGCAAACAGTACGAAGGTGTTACAGGCTGTTGTAGAGTCTGACAGCAGTTGGGATGAAAGACCTGCGGAACCTCTCCTTCTTACACCGTGGATGTAACAGTCTGCTGCTGAAAGAGCTGCTCAGAGACCCTACAGTGTAATATAAGGGGTGAGAGGTGTTGCTCATGATGGATGTCAGTTTGGCTAACATCCTTCTCTCTCCCACTTCCTCTACGGAGTCCAGAGGTCCAGACAGTCCAGGACAGAACTCGCTCTCCTGATCAGTCTATTGATCCTGCTCCTGTCCCTGTCTGTGCTGCTCCCTCTCCAGCAGACCACAGCATAGAAAATGGCTGAGGCCAGTACAGAGTCGTAAAAAGTCCGAAGGAGAGTCCCACACACTCCGAAGGACCTCAGTCTCCTCAGCAAGTGGAGGCGACTCTGGCCCTTCTTGTAGAGGGTGTCGGTGTTTGTAGACCAGTCCAGTTTATTGTTTAGGTGAACACCCAGGAATTTATAGTTCTCCACCACCTCTATGTCCAATCCCTGGATGTTCACCTCTGTGAGAGAGGATGCTTTCCTCAGGAAGTCCACAATCATCTCCTTTGTCTTGCTGGACAACCAGCTGGAGCTGGTTATGTTCACTCTAGCTGACATAGTTCCTGATGACTGTCCTATACTCCAGATCGTCCCCCTCAGAAACACAGCCATCAACCACTGTGTCATCGGAGAACTTCTGGATGTGGCAGTGTGAGTTATTGTAGGTGAAGTCCGAAGTGTAGAGAGTGAAGAGGAAAGGGGAGAGCACCGTATCCTGAGGGGCACCTGTGCTGCAGAGCACCACGTCAGACTCACAGTGCTGCATATGTGATCAGATGAAACATGAAGAGCTGTGTGTGTGTGTGTGTGTGTGTGTGTGTGTGTGTGTGTGTGTGTGTGTGTGTGTGTGTGTGTGTGTGTGTGTGTGTGTGTGTGTGTGTGTGTGTGTGAGAGAGTTAGGTGTTC
>CAAKHB010007649.1:57020-103400 GCA_901007665.1 Aeoliscus strigatus
GCTCCAATACGTCCAGAACTCTTGACATCATTGCTTTCTTCGTGAAACCAAGCAGTCAGATGAGCGGCTGACCAACTGAAGCCTTTGATTGTTTCCCAGCAACACCAGCGGACCTGTTGGAAGCCCCACACAGGGGCTGTAGGCCACACACACCGAGATACAGGTCACGTGCAACTGGAAGTGTGTGTGAATCAGTGACAGTGAACAACATGTGGACGGTGGAGCTGCCTCCGCTTGACGTTTTATAGCTCAGGATATGTGGTGGCACACAAAGGTTTTCTGGGAAATGAGGCAAATGGGGCAGAGTCGTGCAGATGGTCAGAAAAGATGGCACGTGGGGGCATGAGGATGAAGGCGGGGAACATACACATATGTCGGGTTTGAAGGAAGTTCTGTTTTTTGAGGGAACATTTCTGATGATTGGATGAACTGTCTGTCGCTGCATCATTGCGATTGTTTTCATTCTATTTTCTATATCCACTGACAGTTCTGAACATCTTTACGTGTCTTCACAATATTAGCTTGAAATGCTACGCTCACAAAACCCCCAAGAGAAATGCCAGAGCGTTGTAGAAGTTCCAGACGATTCTACATGTTCAACCTCTGATCATGGTTCAGACCGTCGCTAACGTTGGACCAGCTGCTGACGGGTACGCACATGGGGCGTGGAGCTGCAAACAAGCTAACTTTTGGACGGAGCACAAGGAGGAAACGCTGATAAATCCATTTGCGGCAGAACTGTGTCTTCAAACCACTAGCTTGAAATGCTATGCTAACAAAACCACAAAGACAAATACCAGAGGACATGTGGTAATTTTCAGATAAGAAGAGCTGAGTTCTCCAGTGGGTTTGTTATGCTGTTCCGCTTTACGGCACATTGTAACGCACCCGTTGCTGTGGAAACGACAGTGAGGTTACAATGAACTGTGACAGCTTAGAGCCTTGGGGTGACTGTTGCTGGAACGTTCCATTGGAGGTGGATGCACATTGCAGGTTGTTGTGCCTGGAATCTTTGGTCTGACCTGGACTTAAACACAATGCTGCAGAAACTATTCTTTCGATAGGTCATGAGGGACAAGCCTGCGTGATCGTCCTCTCCTATCTGTTAAGTTAAGTCCCTAAAAATGCAGTACAGATTGCAGAGCCTTGAAAACCAGCTTGAAATGTTGGAGTTTGCGTTGGTGCCAGCACAAATCCCAGCCATCCCTTGGCGGTTGCTTGGTGGTTGCAGCATGTATCTTTTAAAGTTACATTCCCTGCAGTCAGCTGTGTTCTCGCTGCAGGATGGTGCACGGGTCTGCTGCCTCTTCTGTGTCTGTGTGCGATTAACATGTCGCCACTCGCGCCCACAAAACCACTAATAGCAGGGTCCTGAAGGAGGCTACTTTCCACAGGGGGAATCTGTGTCCACAACAAGGTCGCACTCGGGTTTGAATGGAAAACAGAGAATTGGCACTTGGGCAGAGGGCAAAGACTCCCAGTGCAGGTAAAACTCTTGTTCTTGTTTGTGTATGTTCGTTGGTGCAGAGAGCATGGATAAAACCTGGTAGTTAGGCACCGGTTGTCATGGAGACAGGCTGGAGCAGAACCACCTGGTGATGGATCATCCATGCGAGCACGTACAATAAGACATGAAGTCTGCTAGCATCCATTTCTACATTGGGAAAACCAAACGATGCCTAAATTGCACATTTCGTAGTACGTTCCTCAGAATGGGATTGGTTTTCCAAGTTGTGGACAGGAAGAAAACTCAGACTTCAGCCTATTTCAGAAGACAGAAAGTTCGGATTCCAAGATGGCGTCAGTAGCTTAGTCTAATCTGTCAGTGTTCAAAACCACAAATGTTTGATTTGTTGTCTGTTGGGATGCTGTTATGATGTAGTTGTACTTGGAACACATCGACACGTGTTGGTTACACTCTTAACAACCAGCACAAGAATGTTTGTGTGTTTTTAATCTAGAAATGAGTGAATTGAGCCCAATTTATGCTACGGCATAGAGTCTATGTCTATGGTGTAGGTTCCACGTCGTAGGGTCCACGTCGACATGTTGCCTACGCCGTAGCTTGATGTGCACTGCTCCAGAAATATATTGCATCGTGGCTACATGAACCTCCTCAGATGGTAACTGTTTGTGACTTTCCGAGCTCCTGGAGAAGGACTCGGGTACAGCGTAGGGTCAGTTCAACACAGAAGCATGAATTGGACTGTAGCAGCTCGGAAAGCCAGTGCACAAGGAAGGAGGCCAATGTGTCGGCAAGTCACAGTAGCTGCAGCCGTTATCTCGTCTTTCGCTCTGGGAATAACAAAGGAACACTGTGCTCCTCTGTCGGGGGAAGGGAGGAGAAGCTGTCGTAGACTCAGGGTCTAAAGAAGAGAAAAAGTATCTGGAAGCTGGCGCCATATCAAGTCAGACACTGATACGAGATGGCAGACTGACGATGAAGAATCACTGTCAAGTCCATAAAAATGAAAGAGACGGGTGCCGAGCAGCTTGTGGGTTCAGTGCTCTCACAGGTCATGTTTCATTTCAAATCCGTCTTTTCCTTTGTCTTTGGAAACAGTAAATATATCTGCTGTCAAGTGTTCCGTGAGTTTGTTCTGCCTCCAGCTCGCACACACTGATGATGTACGCTGCGCCCCTGCCAGGACCGACATCTACACAGGATATAGTTCTCAAACAGACGAAATGGAAAGAAGCTGTGAAGATGGAGGAGGAAGATCACTCATCCTCTGAACGCGCTGTACTGGGATTGAAAACAAGAATCTCAGTCTAAACGTAAAGATTAGCATCAGGTACTGATCAGGGATGAACCAGTTACAAGACTACTGCAAGACTTACAGCAGCTGGTTAGAACAGTGCTTCGCCATTGACACTCTCAGGAGACCAACCAACAAATTAGAAGCCTGAATCAAAGCAAAAGAAATAGCTTTACGCAGCTAACATGCCATCAGTAGCAGTGTTGGGCACGTTACTTGTTCCAAAAAGTAACAACCAAAGTTACTAACTGAATTACTCCACCATAAAAGTAACTCGTAACTACTTTTTCTGGACGTAAAATGAGCGGTAACTGAATAATAACACGTGTTCTAACATCAGTCACCACAACACCAGAAAGAGTCTCTCGTTGCTAGTCACGAGGGGTCAGAATACATAATAAATGCAGAGACACTAAGTCAGCAACAGTGTTCCAGTTTACGTTTCATTTTCAGTGAGATTTGTGTCAGTCAACTCGGGAAGCAAACCAGGAAACCAACAAACTCAACAAATCTGACTCACCCGCAGCAGTTCACTGCTGCACTCAGCCCAACTGTGAAATGAACAACTCTTTTCAGTACGTGATTCAATAGTTTGTTTTCTCAAATGGTTCCTTCTACTTTGCAGTAATGCACAGTAACGTTGTAGCGTTATAATGATGGAAATACTAATTCGTTAGATCACCTGTTACTGCAAAAAAAATAAGGCCATTAGTAAAGATTCCTTGAGTCTCCATAAGTCACAATATTCTTATTATTTTTAGTTTTTTATTACATCTCCTACAGGAGACATTTACAAGGATTTATAGCAACGCGCACACACACACACACTACAACATGTCACTGATGACTTTTCATCAGTGCTGTATATCACGCATATAGAGTATATTGGACAATAAAGTTGACTGTGACTTTGATTGACTGTGACTTTGATTAGAGGATTCAAGAAGTGGAAGTCTGTGACACTTGACCGCAGAAATCGATGTAGATCAATAACTGATATGTATTTAGTTGTTGAACCTCAGCACCAGTATGCCACTCACACACTTTCCATGAAGGACTCACAGTTTGTACCTGTGTGTGTGTGAGGATCCAAATGCAGCCCGAACATGGCCGTGTGGCTGCAGAGGTGAGCTGAGTTCATCTGCAGACACTGGTACTGAACACCGTGTGCTGCTCCTGCTGCTGCTGCTGCTGCCGCTGAATGATGAACGTCTTCCTGCTGCGTCTTCTCTCTCTCTGCTCTGTTTCTATTTGCACTGTTATGTAACTCTGAACCAGATCTTTGATAGCTGAAAAGAAGCTGCGGCAGAAAGGAGCCTTACGTAACATGAAAGCAGAGGTTCCAAAACTTTTTTTTTGCCACGCCGCCTCCTTGACTCATAATAAAAAAATCCATTTCATATACCGATATCGATATCCATATATACATGTATGTAAATGTACAAAAAACACAATATTCAGACTCCCCACTACGTACGATGGCATGCTCCAAGCAGAGCCGCTCTCTGATTGGCCCAAAGAGGCCGGTGATGGTTGAAAACAGAGAGCTATTAGTGTAGCGTTAAATGCTTCAACACAAATGCTCAAACATACTCTGATGTCAACATGAATCGATGTCTGATGTCCGTTTTGAGTGAAACACACACACACTCAGCTGTTGTATGACTGAGCTGCATCCACCTGTCATATCACGCACACAGTCTGTTTCGTGGCCTTAAATCATTTCCTGGATGAAATGACTTGTGTGTTTCTCCAGGACCGGCTGCACCTGTAGTCTCCTGTGTGTGTGTGTGTGTGTGTGTGTGTGTGTGTGTGTTTGTGTTAGCCGCACATTACACCAAAAAGGGCAATGAAAACACAATAAAAACACATGAGTGATGTGCAATGTCATTGCTGTATGTTACATCGTGTTCCAGGCTCGGGGGGCGACATGTTACATAATGGTTTATAATTCACCAAAAAAAAAAGGGGTTGTAGTACTGAATGTTATCTGCCTGCAGTGTGTGTGTGTGTGGGGGGGCTTTGTAAGCAGGTGCTGAGTTTCTCTCTGCAGGGAGTTTGATTCTGATGTCGGCATATGAGCGAGCGAGCGTATGCTTCTGATTAAACTTTTATATTTGGTGGTTTTGTGGAAGGAGAGAGAGACGTCACTGATGTGGCTCCTCGGCTTGGGTTAATGGAGTGGTGCTGGCACGTCAGTCAATTAACGCATATTGGAAGCTTGTTGTGGTTTAGCTAGTGTTGTTACAATGATGCTGGCGTGTACGTGACTTAAAGAGCTGTCAGCTTGTCATCGAGCAAACGCCGCGAAAATCACTCTGGATCCTTCATGCAAACATTTATTACATCAATTTCTCAATACAGCTTCACACATTGAGTGCACAAAATGGACATAACCGTTGATTTAGGTGTACTGAATCATTAGAATCGGTAAAAAGATTTGTTCCCTGAATCGCTGAATGTACGTTTTTGTTTGTGAGTGATTCATGTCGCAGGGAACGAACCAATGAATCAGGTTCAACCACAACAGTTCACTGCTGCACTCAGCTGAACTGTGAAATGAACACATCTTTGCAGTCACTGATTCAGTACAGTTCATTCACCCAAAGGATTCCTTCTTTCAAACGAATCGTTCACGAACGGGACAACACGACCAAACGTGACCTGAACAAACACAAGGTTTCCTCCCTGGTCCAATTTCGGCCTTTTTTGGCAGCGACCATTCTAGCCTTTTTCCCTTATGTGGAAGGTAGGCTTTGTCCAGTAAGAGTGAGGTACACACAGGAAGCAATCTCACATGACGACAGGAGAGGACAGCGGTGTGTGTCTGTTGTGTGAATTGACACCCCCCTTACCTTACCTAGATAAAACTGATCCCGTACAAATAGCATAACCCACAAAAACGTACAGCAGCATGTTCCTATCTGCACCGCTGACAGTGCAAAGATCTGGAATGACGACACCTCGACCGAGCAGCCAAAGAACCAGCCAAACAGCTATGTTCCACTCTTAATCTGGCAGCTCCTCTCAAATCCATCTCGCTGCTCCCATATGACTGAGAGCTTCAAAGCTCCTCGTTTGAAGTCCGTCCTGACAAGCCTCCAGGCTCAGAAGCCTTAAAAACAGGCATTAACTGCTGCACAGAAAGCAGCACACGGTGTACATTACTGACTGTTAGATCAGAGCTATGAACATACACACTGAGGCAGGACAACCTGCTGCTTCATTCGCCAAATCAGAGGATCTGAACCGGTCACAGACACTGAGTAGCTCATGTTGTTTGACAATCTTTGCTGGAATTCACAACACAAAATATCACTGAATGCGTTCCTGGCACTACTTCGCTTCCACCCCGGCATTCGGTGTCACTAGGACTGAGCAAAACAGTCGTTTTAGAGGTACTGAATCATTTGAAGCCTTTCAGTAAAAAAGATTTGTTCAAAAGATCCGTTCACTGTTATCATTCAGAATCTGAATCATTCATTTTAACACTAAATATCTTTAACCGATCGACAGTTCGGCATCGCTTTAAACTGCTGAAGATTGTGCAGTGCTTACATTCAGTGCATGAATACATCCACAGCGACAGCGTCGCTATGTTGGCAACAATTGCAGTGAAAGTGTCGTTTTCGGTGAGTGGCTCGTGTCGGTCGACTGGTTCTCAGGGAATGAACCACAAATCCGATTCACCTGCAGCAGTTCACTGACGCACTCAGCTGAACTGTGAAAGGAATGAATCGTTTCAGTAGGTGAACTAGTAGAGTTTGTTCACCTGAAAGATTCGTTCTGTCTAACGAATCACTCTTTCCAACAGGACAACTCTAGGTGCCACTGCTGGTTCCATTCATGCTACAGAACAATCATCTATTGTTGTGCGGGAACTTGGGTCTTGGGAACTTGCGGCGGTGGCGTCCGACACGGCGGGTTGGTGGGGCAACAGTCATTACAGCTACGAGTCATGTTTACACGCCTCAGGGCTGCTGACAGCTCGGCTCTGCTGCTGCTGCAGTACCGGAGAGGGAGGATTTCCCCGAGAGCGAGAACACACACACACACACGCACACACACGAATAGAAAGTGGTTTGATGTTATCCTTTGCTGCTATGCAGTCATCAGCCAGCATATCAACACTCACGGAAACGTGAGCTCTCACAGCTTCAGACTGATGCAGTCAGCAGATAAGAGATGAGCTGCGCTGTCAGTGTGTGTGTGTGTGTGTGTGTGTGTGTGTGTGTGGACAGGTGCCTCCAGGCTCTTGGCGTATCTGACACACGCTGACGTTCTACTCTGGCACCAACCCAGGTTTCAAAAGTGCATACGCTTGCAAAAAAAAGTGACAGTTTAATAAATGGAACCGTCATTTTGTTTGAGTGGCAGCTTTGGTGAAGAGCTGTAGTCGTGATGTGTGTGTGTGTGTGTGCGTCCGTGCACCCATGCATGCATCTGTACCTATGTAAATGCCGCTAATCTGCCCGTCTACAGCGAGGATGATCTGCTCACCTGCCCGTAGGCTCTTCTGCTGTTTTAAGATCTCTTATCTATATTACAACCAGCACATGCATGCGCACACACACGCACATACACGCATGCTGTTGAATTTCTGCATGTGTGTCTTTGAGTATTGACAGGTACGACGTCGGAGCGTCCATCAGGACACGCTGTCCGAGCCCCGAACCACCTGACACCATGATGGATGAGCTGGTGTTCCCTGATGGAGGAGATAAGATGTGGATGTAAACATTCTTTAGTGGAGGTTACATAACTCCCAAACATGTCTGCACACACTCTTTCAATCTGCCAGGCGTCAGAGTGAGAGGTCTGTACACCGGTGTGCCACGTTTGTAACAGTGATGGGGGTCGCTGCTTTAAAATTCAGTAAAGGGTAATCTATTCCTACTCCCATGGTTACAACGCTGTCACTGTTAGCGACGTGCGTTACTGGTGTGTTACTGAAGCTCACTGAAGCTGTCGTCCAACTTGGTTCTTGGGCAGACAGCCGGCCACAGGAGCTGCAAAACAGTGTTGTTGCGTTGGCAACCAACAACCAACAAATGTTTTGGGTGAAGAAACTGTACTGAATCACTTCCTGAAAAGATTAGCTTGTTTCACAGATCAGCTGAGTGCTGCAGTGAACCAGTCGACTTATACTGAAGCTGACTTTGCGACTTTGTCCATTTATAGAGTATTGAGTTGTGTTTATGAGTATTCAGACCCCTAGCCTAGAGACAAATCGAACAACTCTTTCTGGTGTTTTGGAGACTGATGTGAAAGTTTTATTCTCCAGTTCCATCCCCTCCTCACCTCCTCCATCAGTCCCAGCTGCTCAAACCCCCACTGTGGATCAGTTAAAAATATGTCCAAAAACTAACACAACAGTTACATTCCCTTTTATGGTGGAGTAATCCATGTACTAACTTACTTTGTGGATGAAGTAACTAATAACTCATTCTTTTTTACAGTACAACACACGCGTTCATTGGACTTCAGACATGTGGTCTTTCACATGTTCTCTCCTGATCCAGAGTAGAACTGGAGTATTTCTAGTCAGACGTCTCATTTTGTACTGAATACAACCTGCAGTGGACATCCAGTTTTTACGCAGCAGGAACACATATCTCTCCCCTGATTTGTTGAGCTGTAGTCCCCCAGTAAATAACAGTCGCCGGCTGCCATTGTGTCTATATAAGGAGCGAGCAGTAAGCGCTGCCGTGCTGGCAGGTTAATTGCACACTATGTTGGATGTTTAAAAGGGCTTCTTCTGTGGTGGCAGTCTCAAAAATGGAATTCACCCCATCCTTTAAGATATTTTTACAAGTTTAAACAATAATACTGGTTTTGTGCTTCGGAGCAGGAGTACGGTTCTAATTAGGGCCAATCCAGACACACATCTTTTTAAAGTTGAGTATAGGTACACGAAGAACCGTTGTTTTTCCAGCTTTTACACGTCGCAGCAGATCATATGATTTGTGGCTGCACGGCCTTGAGTGCCAACGCTACGTCCACACGCACTGTATTCAAACTTTTATTGGTTCGTATGAAAATAAAGACATGGCTCGGACAGGCCATTATGTGGGGAATTACGTTCATGTTAGTTAAGGGGAAGTTGCTGCTCACACACACAGGTGTGTGTCAGAGAAATGAGCTGTCATTAAAAAAAAAGGCTGAATAACCATCACACAGGACAGTGCACACGGTCGATTTCAACCATCACACATTTTTGCACCAAAAACAAAAAAGCATGCAGCTTTTGCGAGCCTTTGTGTTCCGAATCAGAAATGTGTCAGAGCCACATGTGAAAGTCATTGGAATCGGGTTGTGTGTGTCCAAGCAGCCCCTGAGCACACCAGGGGCCAGATTCACAAAACCTTCTAGAGAAAAGAAAAACTTCTCTGTCTCATCTTTCGACTTCAATCTTAAGAATAAAAAAAGTAAAAAAGTGATATTGTCAAATAAAGTTCTCAACACAGTATGCTTCTTCTAAGACTAAATTGTCATGGTTGTCAGTTTTCTTTGTGTTGTTTTGTTTTCTCCTCCCTCTTCCCTCTGTGTGGCAGTGGAGTTGTGGCCAGACTGATTGAGGAGCAATCAGCGCACTGATCAGGATCAGGTGCGCTGATTGCTCCTGCTCTTAAGCTGCACTCTGGCTCCACCCCACTGCCAGATTGTTTGTGCTCCCATGCCTTACTCTCTGGCCATTTTCTCACGCGTTTGTTGTCTCGTTTGTCGTTCAAGTTTTCACCTTTCCGCTTCTGTGCGTGCTTTCTGTTTTCGACTCTCCTGTTTTTGTGGAGCTATTTCCGTTTTCGTGTTTTCTTCCTGCCCTTGTGGCTTTGTTTCCTTTCTGCGTCGTTTGTCTGCTGCCCGCTCGCCACGGTGCAGTGATTTTCCGTTTATTGGCGGATTTTGGGTTGTTGTCTTTTCTCTCGTTTGTTTATTACCTGCTTGTGCAATAAACTGTCTGTTTATCAGCATATCTTGTTTCCCTGTGTGAATTCTCCTGCATTTTGAATCTGCTTAAAGAACCTTGGGCTCACACCCCCACAACATAAATGGTATTCTTGAAGACAAAGTTCTCAATTTTTTTTTTTTTTAATTTGATTCTTTTCCTCAAGTCTCAGACCACCTTGAGCTTGTCTTAGAATTCCTGGTTGTCTTAAATTGGAGAAATGTAATTAAGAAGAACTTTGAGAACATTTTCACGAATACCATCTAATCTGAAGGTTTTCCTTGACAAGAAACAATGAAGAAAGTTGAGAATGTCTTTTTTACTGTTAAGATTGAAGTTATTCACTGAAGAATATTCTTTTTCTTAAGGGGGTTTTGTGAATCTGGCTCCAGATCTGTGTCACATTAAAGCCAAAGAACCAGAACCTCCGTGAGCTAACGGTGCGTTCAGCATTGCCTCGGTGGCGCTGGCTCAGGCTGCTCATGATGAGACCGTTTATTTGCTGACACAATTCATTTCACAGAGCCGAACCCTCAAACGGTATTGGCTGCTAATTTTCAAAGTGAAGTGAAATGAGGCGTCAAATGTGCCGCTACGTTTGTGCTCTGTCCGTCCGCCAGGGCGGCATTCATCCATCCATCCACATGAAAACAACGCACAATGGAGTCTGTGTGCGCGCCACACCTTCTCCCCAGCTCAAGTGTCCTGATGAGACAGGTACCTGAAGCCTCGTTGGCCTCCACACACACACACACGTGAACTTACAGGATGTGTAAGTCCTGCAGGTATTTCCTCCTCTTAAGCTGTGAGGCGACGAGCTGTCAGACCGATCTGAACTGTGATTACACAGACGGGTCGACGGGAGCGGAGTCTTCTGTTTGTGCGTGTGGTCCCATGAAATACAATGGGAATATTGTCTCTCCTGGACAAGTCGGAGGCGGCCGGGGATGAGCAGGACAAGACAAGAGGTGCGATATAAGACAAAAGTGAGATCCACCCTCCGAGTTTGAGCTTTTAATCAAGCACCGGCCGTTTCAGCCAGGTGGAGAAAACTGTTCTTTTCTCGCAATGGGTAAAAAATTACCTCTATTCTGTCATTTTTGGAGGAAATCACTGTTGATTGAGCGCTAAAAAACGAGATATCTTTGTTGCAGTAGTACAGTATCTGCAGTAGAATACCACACAATTCATACTTCTGTGGGGAAAACGTCAAAACAGCATAGGGTCGGCATTGAGTTTGACGCTTATCTCTCAAGAAATGTATACAGGCGTCATCATGGTGATGCAGACCTCTACAGACGGCGTGCTTGTGAGGTCACCGATAAAAAGAACCGACCAAAAAATGATTTTTGACCGAATAAGTGAGCATAAAATTATTCAGCTCATGTTGTAGTTAGTGTGGTAAGAAGATCCGCTCACTTTGAGTCACCATCACTTGAAGGAAATGAAGAAAAATACAGAAAACCAGACAAATGAAACATGACGGGGAGAGTGATCACAGACAGACAGATGTAGGAGTATAAAGGGTATAACGGCACAGGGTATGACGGCACAGGGTACGACGTATCTCTGACCTTAACATGCTGGATTTGTCAAACGAGCACACAGAAACTACAGATACACACTGCCACTTGTTCTTTCAGCCAGTTGCATCTGATTTGTGAAGCAACTTGTCAAATAATATTTAGTTTTTAGCAGCAGTAAAAGCACGTTGCCGTGGAACTCAGTGATGGTATTTCAAACAGCGCAGGAAATATGCCGGGACAGAATCAAAACCTGCGAAGTTCACTGCAAACTTTCCTGGCAATTCTCCCACTGATGGTCTGACTGCCGTCAGCGTGGAGAGATGAAGCCTGGGCGAGTCACTTCAGAGGGAACTGGTGGTTCTTCAAGAAGTTGGACTGAAATCCTTGATTAAAAAAAAGGGCCTCGGTGATGGAGAGGGATGGCCAGCGTTTGTTCTCTTCGTTAACTCTTAAACACTGACACTATCGCCTGGATATGTTATCACTCGCGTACTTTGGAGTACAGTAACTACACAAATATTTGCGCTGTCAGTAACCGTTCCTGAAAGCTGAGAAAGCACTTCACAGCCAAGTTGCTGTCATTACGGTAATGAATAACTGGCTTCTGGCCACAGAGCAAATGGGATTATCATAATGACAGCAACATGGCTGGTCTCAACTTTCAGGAACCGATGGACCTTTTCTCCTTCTCCCAGCTCCTTCTTAACACCAGGTAGAGGAACCGAGTGACACTTTTCAGGTTTCAGGAACCGTTGGATGTTTTCTGATAATTACACTTCTCCAAAGTATGCTAGCACGATTGTAGCACCAAGAAAAATATACAATGGTTCCTGAAAGCTGACAACAGTCATGTTGCTGTCATTACGGTAATCCCATTTGCTCTGTTGCCAGAAGGTGGTGAATCGTTACCGTAATGACAGCAATTGGCTGTGAAGTGCAACTTCTCAACTTTCAAGACCCCATGGACACTTTCTCCTGCTCCTAGCTCCTAGCTTTACACCAGGCAGAGGAACGGAGTCCAACTTTCAGGAACCGTTCGATGTGTTCTGACTGCAAATTGCCGCATAATTACAGTAATCCAAAGTATGCAAGGACAAATGTACCACTAGTCGGATACCGTCTGTGTCTCTTTGGATTTCATGAGCATCCATCTCTTCTTTCTCCTGCACACGGGTTGTCCTACCTGAAAAAACTGACCTACTGAGACGGAGTAAGGTTTCCTGAGTTGTTTTCTTATGAGAATTAGATTTTTAAAATATCACTTTATGGGACATTTGGGACTTTTTCAACACATTTGGAATGTTCCTCTCAGAATTGTGCTTCCAGGAGGCTTCTTGTGCAGAGCTGCAGACGTCAGGTGTGATAATCACTGAACAGCATTGCAGTGAAACAGCAAATAAAACTAAAGACTTTTTATTGTGTTACTGTGTTTGCACATGTTGCCATGGTTCGGACTGGCTGGATGACGTCCTGGCATCTCTAAAAAAGCATGGTGGAGTTTCACGTCTCCAAAAAAAAATCCCTCACAGCATCACACCTCACGTAACCTTCCAGTGTGTGCTGTCGTACGGGATGGTGGAACAAAGATGTACAGAGAGGATGAAGAGACAAACCCATTAAAGCTTGACCTCTAACATACACTCACACACACCATCTTAGTAACTGTTGCTGTTTGGCCTTCAAAGACAAGCTAACCAGGCTATAGCCCGTCTCCAGACACCATCCATTTGTCCCATCGTCCAATTGGATCCTGTCAACGCATTTTTTTCAAACCTGGTCTCAGGGTGAAAACATTTGGACGTGCCGCCCTCGACTTCACATCTGAACGGTGAATCCGCATACTTTGCATATCGAGGTGTCGTCGCCCCACCCCCCCGACCTCCGGCCTTCGACCTCTTCCCCCAATGTCTCATAACAACAACAAAAACAACAATGTACAGCGAACACAGAACACTATCCTATGAACTACTAACTTCATTTACTGAGTCATTTACAATGGATCCATTTGGATGCAAATACTTTCTTAGTTGGAAGAAAATAAGATGGTTTTGGTACATGTGGACATGGCCTTTGGAGTGTGTGTGTGCATACCATGCATGCGCGAGTGTGTGCAAACTGCAGGCATGCATGGACCCTGATGAAATCGCTGTAATCCTCGGGGCCGATAAAGCCCTGTTGGTGGCAGGCCGAGAGGCCTCCAGGCGCTCGCCTCTCACCTCTCGGCCCAGCTAGGACCAAGCAGTGATCGGGAGCTCTAAGCTGCTTTCTCTGTGTCAGCCACCACATGACGCACCACGACACAGCCCGCACTGAAAACACACCAATGATCATGTAGCATGTCTGAGGTGGCACAGCGCAGGTTAGGACGTAATAAAACATCTGCATGGCTCAGCCACACTGATATCTGCTGCTGTAGAACTCAAAGGAACCACCTTAACAGCAAGAGCCTCCTATTGGCTCCACAGTGTGTCTGAGGGAGATTATTCCATGGTGCAACACTGACACTAGCAGGCAGACAACAGTACTGCAAGTCAAGATCTCTTAAGGTGGACTGGGTGAGATTTTCAAGACAAGTCTGTTTCAACTGATGGATAGCTGGATTAAATTAGTTGTCCACGTGAGAGGTCAGCGCTGACTGCCAGTGAGTGTGCCACTGCAGTTGATTGGACAGCTGGCACACGAGAAAAGGTCAAGTTTAGGACTTATTTCTGTTGCTGTTAACTCTCATGTTGAACACGGAATTTTAGGATGCACTTGTTTTTTCAGCTTACAACGAGCGTCTGTGTGTGTTTGTCAGGATGAAAGAGCTGGAAGAGAACCTGAGGGACTCGCAAGGGCGATTAGATAAAGTCAAGAAGATTAAAGACACAATAGACAGAGGAGATAACTGGTCGAGTGAGACACACAGCAGGGCCCACACATTGACAGGAGGGGGATCACACACACACACACACACACTCACACACACACACACTCCTCCGTTATTATACCTTTGTACTCGCTCATATTTGTCACGGATTAGTGGAAACTTTTTCCTTCAGCCCTGCTTCATGGAATCAGATTGCAGGAGTGGAAATATGGAGAGAGAGCCAAGACTTCAAAATCAGGAGCTAAAAAGTAGAACAACAAAAATGGTAATTGTGTTAGTGGGGCCTGAACATTTTGTGAAAGTCCCTGCGTACGATGGTGAAGATTAAAATAACAAGCAGGCAGAAACTCATGGAGTTGTTAGCGGAAATCTCATGTGACTCTTCAATCGGCTGGTCGTCATCGAACGTCAGATCTGCATCTTCGAGCGTCATAACAAACTTCAGCTGTTCAGTGTTTTGGACCGGAGAGTCGATGCAGCAGCCAAGTTTAGATAAGCATGACTGGAGCGTCCGTGTTTCAGGAAAAAAAGAAGCAGAACTGGAAGTTCCTGATCATGCTGCCCTAAATGGGCGTCGAAGGACGAAGAACTTTACCGGAACTGTCGTTTTCCATGGATGTTTAATAACACTCACAACAAATTAATGACTCATGTCTGTTCTTGTAATAATTACTAAGAGGAAAGCAGCAGACACAACTTAGAAAAACAGAAGTCACTGCAGAAGAACAGTTAGTTCTCTTGTCCTAGCTCCTTCTTCACACCAGGTAGAGGAACTGAGTGACACTTGTCAGCTTTCGGGAACTGGTCTGTAACGTTTGTGTAATTACGGTACTCCAGAGTGACTGTATTGGCAGCGATACCATCGGTGTTAAGATGGTTAACCTGTGTTTGTTCTCCAGCCAATCAGCTGTTGCGTTTGTCCCCATGATTTCCTTTGAATTGATTCATGCTCCATCTTATATTTCATCTATCTGTTTGTTATTGGACTCTGCGTGTGTGTGTGTGTGTGTGTGTGTGTGTGTGTGTGTGTGTGGTTTACCCTGGCTCTTCTTCATCACAAATCAGGCTTGGCGCAAACCCCCCTTCAAGACTCATAAATATACTTGGAGCCAGAAAGCAAACTGATCAAGTTCCGCGAGGCTGAAACCTTTGGGTCCTTATCGGACTCTGCTATTGTTGGTGTAACAGTATATAAAGTGCAGAGGAAGGTCAGCTGGAAACAAGAAGGAAATGAAACCTTAGATGTTTTGGCTCGTGGAGCAGCGGATGAGAAAGATGAAGAGGGAAAAAAAGAATATGTGTGCATCACCTGTTGCACATATTTATTCACATAGCCGCTCATTGTGTGCTGAGTGCCTTCTTGTGTCCCCGGCAGCCATTATGGCGATAAGACGTCCACTGAAGTGGTGCCAGCACGGCGATAAAGAGCCTCAGAGAAGCTTGGTGCCCTCCTGCAGACCCACGGCTCATTTAACTCACTCTCAGCTGCACAACATCCTCTTCTCACTCAAATTTCAGGCTTTAATTCCAATTATTGATCACATAATGGACAAATAACAGTCAGGTTCCAGCACATTTCTGTCCACAGCCCCCAACTGGACTCATTTGTGTTACAAACCCCTAGTTGGACAGGATCAGTGTTACCTAGGTATGTGCGGTAAAGTTAGTTGTGTGTCTGCCCTACCTTTTGTCATGAAACGTAAGTATAAGTATGTAAGTATAAAGTATAAATAAACAATATGTTTGAATGATATGAACTGATTGTTACTCAGAAACAGAAAAGAGTGTGACTGTGTTGTGGCCGGCAGCTATTTAATTTGATTATTTTGTTACTGTTTCAAGTAGTTGTTATTTATTTTCTTTTTTCGATAAATGGGCAGATTTAATAAGATTATTTTTGTTTCTTCTTTTTATTTCAAATAAATAGATAAATAAAAAGTAACAATTTCTAATGCCATTTCAGGTAATCAGGTAATACTAATCCTGTGCGAATATGAATGTAGATATTTCATCATATCCTGTGTTTTTTGCAGAGGTGGGTCGGGGGTTAAGTAAGTAAATCAAGTACATGACATTAAGTATATCACCATTAGACATCACAGTTACTGTACACCACCGCTAGAAACCACATACTGTACATCACTCGTGGCAAAACAAGAAAAGAGATTTATTCAAAAGATTTGTTTACCAATTTCGTTTTCAGTGAGTGATTTGTGTTTGTCAACCTACTCAAACAAACCAATGAATCAGATTCACCTGCAGCAGGTCACTGCCGCAGTCAGATGACCTGTGAAATGACAAAATCTAGTCTAATCTAAAATCTTTGTTCTTTCAAACAAACAGGACAAGATTATACATCACCCCTAGAAACCACATATTGTAAAATGTGTTGTTGTGTGAATGCTAGAAACAAATCTTGCCACCATTGGGATGACAGTGATGATCTCCATTTGTTCACGTCAGTTTTATTCTTGACTCATGCTTACACCGTCCACTGAACATACTTGGACACTCTCCTTTACTGAGTCAGATGTCCAGTTTGTGTGTAAAACAGACAAAGACAGGCTGCTGAGGCCTCTTTCCTCAGCTGAGGCCCACTAATGTCCGACCCACAGTCAGTCTCATTACATCAAGGTTTCTCTGCATTCGTTTTCCTTCACGCCACCAAACCAATTTGATGCTGGCTGTGATCTTACAGTCAGAATCCTCAGGAACAACAAGAGGCTCGTCATTGCATCGATAGGTGGACAGGAGTCGTCTCTCTCCTGCTGACCTCTGACAGGTGAGTGTGTCATCACAGACAATCACCTAACTGCTTTTGGTCTTTGATGCGCGCTAACAGCACTGCAGAGGATTATGTTATGTACTTTATGGCTGCAATAAAGCAGAACTGGACCAGAACGGTGAAAACAAGCAGACGCAATAAAGAATCAACTGGGAGAGAGACAGACAGACAAGAGTTGGAACGCTCCACCAAACCGTTCTCCACTGACCCAGATGACTTTTTGCCAAATACCACCACTTCTACAGACATACGGTATGTGTGGGGCCCTGTTTGCATTCTGACAGTTTTCATTTGTGCAAGAGAAGATTCGTGAAGTTCCAGGCGTGTTTGTCAACACAGATTTACCTCCCTCTGAGATCCACGTCTGCTCGTGTTTTTCCAGCTCGGCACCACAACAGCACAACTACCAAGTGGCAGCCTGCGGTGGAGGTCTGTCTCTTGCAAAAAGTCTTTGTCGCGCTAATTTGCTTAGCAAATTAGAACCATCATGGCTGCCTGGATTAAATCCACTGGCAACAGTTTTTCCACATCTTCAGCAAATGGGAGGATGTCAGTTTGGATTAGGAAGTGTGCAAATCACAGATTGAGGTCTCACATGTTGCTGATTTACCAAGCCCACGTGGTTTCAGTGTGATAGTGTGAACACCAGCGCCACACTGCTGTTTCTACTGGTCCTGTCGCACGTTTGGACCCAGGCAAATGTGACGTGGATTGCGCTGCAGTGTGAATCGACGCAGGAAGCACATGATTGAATTAATCCATCACCGGTGTTTCCATTGGAATGAACGGGATGTAAATACTAGCGAGTAAAATGTCTGCGTATAAACATTTCAAACCCACACCCACAATTTATAGTCCTAGGCTGCCCTGAGCTGGCAGCACGGAGACACTGGAGGCAGACAAATATGTGCATTAGGACCTCCACCAGGGAGACTCTGCTTTGGGTTTTTCTGCCGGTCTTTTAGCCTGTTTGGAGGATTATGTGAAAATTACGATGGTCAAGGAAGTTTTAGTCTTGTTTTTTTAAGTTTGACATCCCCAGCAGGAGCAGCTTAACGTGTCTAGGTGTTTAGAACAACAATGAATTTGTCCTAATTCAGACAGATGGTTCAGTTTGTTGCTGGGATCTTTGTATCCTTCTTGAAGACTCAGGGGGCCTTCAGGCCTAAGACATCTAAAAGGTTGGTGTTTTTGCTCCACTGTCTCCACCTGATCCTTGGATCCTAGTTTGGCTATTTTGGATTCGGATAAACGTTCTGGTCATGCAGAAGTTTTATCATCACCGGTAGGAAACAAGAGGACGACTGCAAGCTACAGGCCAAGCTACAGGCCATGGCTCCACGCTGGGAGTGATGTTTACAACCGGTGGTTCTTCTTCATATGCAGCCTGATTAACTTCCTGTTAAAGGACGGAATATCCAGAGTATCTAATAAAAGTTATAAAAGTAATAAAAGTTTGACACCCCCCATCTCTTTTGGGCAGACCACATTTTGGTTCTACAGCACAGCCCATGGTCCTCTTTGAGTTTAGAACAACCATGACAAAGACTTTATCCTAATTCAGACACACGTGATGGTTCCAGATGTTGCTGGCATCTTTGCATCCTCCTTGAAGATTCAGCCATCATGGCACTGACTGGAGAACGGTCCGTCCACCTCGTCCGGCGATGCTCTGACTGTGTGTTTTTCTTCATTAAAGTCATCTCTGCTGACGGGGCCAAGCAAGGAGACTTCACCAGTCCAAATGTGGTTTGTCATTTTTGCGGTGTGCTGTTTCGCTTGTTTGTTTCCTGTCTGAGCTCCTCCTGGTGCCGCAAGGCCTGAGGATAAGCACAACCGGAGGAAGAGCAGAATGCTGATGGAGGCAGTCAACAACTGAAATAATTATTCAACAAAAATAACTTTTACCGACACCATTTCAAGGCAAAAACACAGCCGTTCGTTTCCATCTAAGAGGGGAGCCGTTTTCCCCTGGTTAATCAGATTAGAAAAACGCAAATAGCCACTGTTTTATTTAAATTATCTAAGTACAGTAAAGCCACCATCGCCGGGAAGAGACACATTTTTCCATGACTGGAGAGTATCCTCACTCCAGAAGGTGGATTCCATCGAGACCTGTGCTCCAAACACTTCCAACAGCAGAGAGATCCATGTAAATGATATGTGATACTGAGCCACGGAGTGTGGCTGCCTGTCACATGTCCTTGGAAAAGGCCTGCTTCAAACAATTTCACTCTTGGCATTTGTCTGAATCTGGACGGAGCTCTGCAACGTTGGAATTCACAGTATTCACATGATTGGAAGCGAATCAGTTGGCTTGTCAGTGACAGAAAATATCATTTTCTTCTCCAGTCTCGCCTCCGCCTACCCGCCCTCTCCTCCTTCCTGAAGTTTAACATGATATTTGGACTGAAAAGTTCAAACAAACAGCAGGAATACTGTGTTTAAATCCCTTCGATGTATGGGATTTATGTAGCTCTCATCTCAAATACTGGATTAAAGATGAAGCATGCCCAGAAAGCACGCATTCACAATGCCACACTGGAGCGTCATCCCAACATGTGGAAACTGACGAAGGCGCTTGTGTGACAATGGAAATGTTTCTTTGTTGTTGTTTGCGACCTGCGGTTAGCTTCAATGTGTCAACACACTGGCTCTAAACCAACTCCTAGCAGACGTTATCTGACAGTTATGAGCTACGGACGGTGAGCAGCATGTGTAAATCCATGAACGGTGTCCATCAGACCAGAGGACGATCTCGTTCAAGTCTGTTTGCGGTGATGAAACTTTTGGACGGACGAGCTGCAGTAGTTTCACCTCGCCTGTTGCATATGGCAGCGATCTGCTTTAATTGCCAGGGATTTCCATTGCTTCTTAGCAGTTTAATCATCTCTTCTTTTTCCATCTGGAAATGATATGATCTCAATTTATTCTCCTCGTCGCCCCATTCAAGGTCCTTTGAAGCTGCATCCAGGCCTACAGCAGACCAGCTTTACTTCAGCTTCACCTAGACGACCACGTTAAAACTCTGCCCTCACCTCACATCACTTAATCTCTGCCCTAATTTTTCCACACATCCTCCTTTAGTTCCACTTTGCTTCAAAAGTGGAAAAGGACTGAATATCGGACGGAATCTTGAGAGGTATGTTTTTCTCTCACTGTCTGGCTATGGAAGCTTGTAGGTTTCAGTTGACCTACAAATAGAAGGTCCTCGGCCATATTCATGTTCCTGTCTGCCGGTCATCCAAACCCTCGTCACTCTGCCAAACGCAAACCCTGAAATCCAGATGTTCCACCAGCTCATGGGGATTGTCTCCTCAGCTCTGTCTGGACACGAACTAAAATCAGTTTGGACCAATCACATTGCTCTATCTGTTGTAGGTGGAGCTCACGGCCACATGCTGGTGTCTGTGGGAGGGGCTTAAAAGGATGACAGCAGTAGTCATATAGGCAGCAAAGTTGAATCGTCTTTGGCGTCGACAGTGAAATGAGTTTCTTTCTCCATTTCTATTCCATCGCTGTCTCTCAACCAAACTCTTTGTCTGTGTCTCATAATGTCTACTTAAACTACTTAAGTATTTGAGTACACAAATGCATTCACACTGAATGATTATGTGAAAGTGTAGTGTACTACACACACTCAAGTCACGCACTCAAACGGGCGAAAAAAACGGGTGTGGGTCCATGCACACTTTTGACCCTCAATGGCCACCATCTTAGTGATGTACAGGAAATTACATGAGAAAATGTTCATGTTGTGATACAACACAACACAAAACCACCCTAATGAAAATAAAACACCTCAATTGCTCGTTTTATAGGTAAATGAGGCTAGACCAGCCAGTTGCAATAAGTACATTGTGTGCATAATGTAGTGCAAAGAAGTGTACAAGGGAGATATGCGATTTGAGACACAGTACGGGTAAGTGCTGTTGCAAAATATTCTGTTTATGTTACATAATTGATTCATAGTTGATTTCATGTGTTAAATGGATAAATAATTGATTTGATGTGAGGTATAGAGATGCACTCTTCTACTCTTTTCCAGAACAGAACAAACTCTAATATTGACTCTTAGCGTGATCCAGTTTGCCTGTGGTAGTATTTTGATTTGATTTATTCACTGACTTAATTTTATTTTAGTCATTGAATTTTTTTTCAGTTTGACAAAATAACTTTTCAGTATTACACTGAATATTCCCAAATCGAAATAAATATTTTTTAATCTGCCCCTTTGTCATTTTATACATATATTATTTTAATCTATTTTTTAATTTAAAATCTGCACCTGAGTCGTGAAGGTCTATCTCTTGTTTTCGCGATGTGGCTGTGGATCTCCAGATTAGCAAGATGCATCCAAGATGCCATCGTTTGGATTCAAAAAGAAAAAAAAAGGCGCGAAGGCAGAAATGCACATAAAAATTTTGAGAGTTTTGTTGCTTTTCGGTCTCAGAAGCCAGAGGTTGTAATTTGCATCCACGCATGATGTTCATAGTAGCAGACGTTTTATTGAAATCCAGGGCGATGCAGGAGCTTTAATCCAAAGCCCTCATCCCAACAGCCCAGTGCTCCTTATAAATAAATGAAAGAATGCATACGGTGACTTTGTTTTCGTCTCCTCGCCTGGATGTACAAGTTTGAAACACATGTGTGAGATGGTTGGAAGCAGGGAAAATCAGACGCTGGGGTATGAAGTCACATGGTGGGCCAGTGAGTGATGGCAGAGGGCCAGGTTTCCACCTTTTGATGAGAACCATGTATCTGGTGCAGCACGTGCGCGGGGAAAGATGGAGCGCGCCAACATTTGCTGCTTTAGCTTAGCGGCTAGACTCAGCTGTCCCACATTCTATTTGTTTTTGTTATCCTTTCTAATCTTCTTCCTTCTTTTGGTCTCTGTGCACACTTGCACACACACATGCACTGAAAACAGGTCACAGGGAGTGGAGGTAGGCTTTGTTGTTGCATGGAGGTGAGCATGTCACAACAGGATTGAATACTTCCCGTGGTCCTTGACACTCCGTAGGGCCCCCTGTCGCCCCCGCCCTCCCCAGCCTGTATGTTTAGATAAGGGCCCCCACTCCCTCACACACAGATGCAGGCTGGAGTGATTATTTGGACGGGGAGACGTGCACGTGCAACCCTCCCACACACACACTTACACACAAATTGCGTGCTTTCAAAGTCACTAACTCAGCAGTGTGACCCCCCCACCCCACCCCAGCACACACACACACAGTCTACTTTTTCCCCTGTTTAGATCCAACTTATTGTTGATTTACAAGCTTTATTTGCGGCGTCAAGCTGTTTGCTAACTTGTTGCTGGGATTAGCTGAGCAAGCAGGATACAAAAAAAAAAAAGAAAAAGAAATCATCATCAGCTCGGTTGAAAATAAAACTCCTCTCTGTGTATTGAGAGCAAACACATGTTCGTCAGGCTTCTGCTCTGACTGCAACATATTTCGACGGATCTGAAGTATTTATTGTTTCTGGTTTTCATTGTAAAATTGACCATGACAACAGCTGGTTTAGCATTTGTCTGGTCTGAACACGTGTGCGCAAACACTCACAGCACGTTAGGTATTTGTGAATCAGTGGCTGAATATTAAGACATTATCTTACATTCTGGTAGATTTTAAGAAGAAATCTTAATCCTAAGCGTCTGCACTCTGCGACCTCTAGAACTCATCCCCAGAATTCTCTCTCTCACACACACACACACACAAATAGGATATGAGAGAAATATGGTGCTCTTCAAAGTCTTTTTGCCAAATTTTGACCAAATGTGATTACTTCAACATTTTCGGAAATTCCTCAAACAAATGTGGGAGCAATTATTTTGACAGTTAATTCGATTCTTGCAGGACGTATAATTCATCTGTTTCCGAAGCAGATGAGTTCTCCTGCAGCTAATTGATGCAGCAGTTAAGTTAAATATTCAGATTGAGGTGTCGAGGCACAATGTGGGCAAATGAATCCATTTGACATGAATCGTTGATTGCAACTGACTTCCTGATCGTGCAGTGCGAAGATGGAATTGTAGGATTGTTTCCAAAACCTCCAATAAGATGAGGACAGCATTTCTTATCTTTTTCTCTCCATACCTCTCTCCATTGCAGCTGCACAGTATTACTGGACCAATGGCAGGGCTTAAAAAAGCTCAGAAAGCATGAATATGACAGCCCGTCTGGTGAAAACCCAACAACTTCATATCAAATCGGGAGCCAAAACATCATTTTCCATCTGCTTTCCGTACATACACAGGTGATGATGCAAATACACAAGGACGTCAAGCGCAGACAGATGGACACGTGAGGACTCAAACAGAATCCAGGTGCTTTTGAGAGCGGCAATCAAAGCCGCAGAAGGTCCTTGAGCGAATTCAAGCTGACGAGTCCTCTTGAGACCATGTGGATGTACGTTTGGGTATTTAGAGCTACTAGGGAAGAATTGAAACATCTCCCGTGCTAATTAACTGTCCCCTGTGTCTACTTTTGGACTAACAGAGGCTCTTTGTCCCAGATTAGAATGTCGTCAGTGTCTGTCAGCTGGGACGGGAGGTGTCCATGGCTCCTCTCTGCGTTTCAAAATGCATCCATGAATTCAGTGTTTGTCACCGAGTCATCTGCAGTTATCTTTAGAAGATCAAACCCGTCACAACAACAAAGGGAGGCGAGGACAAAAGGGTGCTGCTCCGCTGATGAGCTGTGCTCCAGTGACCCTCCGCTCTGAAGGATGCCGCTTCGATGTGACCAATCACCTGCCCGTGACCTTTGACACTGCGTGACCCGACTGTGATTGGTCGGTTCTGTCAGCTCCAGCACGCTAAACAAAGGGACCTTCCACCCACAACGCGACAAAGTGGCATTTATGTAAAACTCGCAGGCCGCACCTAACATTTAACGTTCATATCAAGGTGGGGGCCCACACACTATGACAAAGGTCCCTTTTAGTTTGTTTTGACGACAACAGTGACTGAAGGCAACAAAGAGACGTTGTTGTCCCTGCAAATCCATGCATCAGCTCTTTTTTTCTTAAACTCACTGGTGTCAGGGGCCTCCTCCCTCCCACACGTGCTGTGCAATGTGTGCATTGTCAGGGAGGGAAGAACGCGCAGACGCAGTAAAGCGCTCTCGTACCTGGAAAGTTCTGCCGTGGAGGAATGATCACAACAAATCTGATGTCTTCTCTGACACTAATTTCCAAGCACAGCAGCTCCTGTTACTTGTGTTACCTTCTTTTTCCTTCATATTCTAACGCACCATTATACTGTCGTTTCTGTGCCTGCTGGAGCACTGAGGGAGTTTATCTGCCAACTTTATCTGCCATTTGAAACGCCAACATTCCAGCGCCAGCTAATCATCCAGGCATTCAAAAAACGTGAGCTGCTTCTATAGATTTTTTTTCTTCTGTGGTTTCCACAGTGATTCTGTTTCCCAACATCTTCTCTCCGTGTCAAGATTTTGCATCGGCCAAATCACTGCTGTCTGTCAGTTCTAATAGTATGAACCCACAAACCTAATATGGCTCCATCCATGGACTGACTCGCAATGAATTCCTGTACATCCTAAGTAGTCCAAAGTCATTTCAGGAAGCGCTCGTCTCGCTAACGCTGCGACATGAACTTGTTGTGGTTTCAAATGAGGGCTGAAAGTTACATCTCAAGTAGCAAATACCTCTACATGAGTAATAGTGCGTATTAAATATCCCTTATGAGAGAAGTGGAGCACTCAGAATGTTTCCAGTGCAAACAACACACGTGATTATCATCATTAGTATCGGCCCAGTATCAGCAGCATGACCTCATACTACTTTAAGGTCGGGCGCTAAACGTGAGCTGGTACTTTGACCTCCACTGGAAGCAGACACCAGAGGTGATGTGTTGCTGTATGTGGCTGCAGACAGGAAACAGTGCTTAGTACTTACTATAACAATTTCATGGTTTTTCATGGTCATGTCAGTTCGCTTTGACACCAACGGACACTTTGGAGTACAACAATTACACGACTATTTGAAAACATCAAATGCTAACTGAAAGCGTGTGAAGAAGGAGCTGGCAGAAGGAGAAAATGACCGCTTCATAAAAGCTGAGAAGAGGCAATTCACAGCCCGATTGCTGTTTTTACGGTAATGATTCACTGGCCTCCAGCAACATAGCAAATGGGATTACTGTAATGACAGCAACATGGCTGTTCTCAACTCTCAGGAACCAATCAAGTTGGAGAAAACGTCCATCGGTTCCCATTCAGATGCCGCCAGACCCGTTACCGTAATGACAGCAACTTGGCTGCTAAATGCAACTTCTCAACTTTCAGGGACCAATGGACATTTTCCCCTTCACTTAGCTCCTTCTTTACACCAGGGTGTCTGACAGCACAAGTCCTTACATAATTATGGTACTGTAAAGTATGCTAGGGTGAATGTGGTGGCAGGAAAGGGTTGACCAGGTTGAGAGGTTCAAAATGAGGTAAAATATGGGTCACCGGGAGGTTGTTTCTTTTCACAAGCTTGATAACAAGGTGAAGATGTTTCCTCCAAAATAAAAGGACGGACATCTTATTCTTTCCTCCTCGTCCTCTCTGCTGAGTTGAACACAGCCTGAATGCTGTTGACTCACAGACCTTCAGCGTGACTGCCGTAGCGCTGTGGCCATCTAACGGCTCTGAGTGGTTTCCCTCAAACTTCTGCCGCAGCATATGATTCCAGTTATCACAGATTCTTGATTCGTGAAAGGAAAACTACTTTTTCACATTCTTGAACATGATGGGTTTATTTCAACCAGAACTCTAAGAAAATACACAGGGGGGAAGTGCGCTTCGACGAAATGCCCGCTGCTCCCTCACAAAGAGAACGGCGGTCAGGCTCTTGGTCTGTGGGTGTCCCTGTACGTGTGTGTGTTTGTGTGTGTGTTCATTAGTCAGAAAACTGGATGTTGAAATAATCAAGACAAAAACAGAACAGTTAAAAAGCCACAAAGGGAACAAAGGATCCGCAGATGACATATCCGGGGAGTGGGGGGGGGGGTTCTTCACTGCAACAACCACTCCAGCCAAGAAAGGAAAGTGACTATAGAGAAGCTATATGTGAAAAAAATAAACAAGAAAGTAGAAAGAGTGCTAACTCTAAAAAACTGGGCTAGTAGCGTTCAAGAATGTATATCAAATCAAGTTCAATATGATGAAAACTGGAATAGTTTTAAAAATGTTTTCCGTCCACATGGAATCATTTCAAGAAATGCAGGCATCCACACAAATCCAGTCAGCAGCATCCAGTCAGCTGTAGTATGTATGCCAGGTCTGTATGTGGTGAAAGCTGCCACCATCCCAGAGAAGGACAGGGTGCATGTGATGGAAACAAACACACTGACAAGAAGATAGTGGTGAATATGAACAGAACAAAAAGGAGACATTGGTGTGGACAGACGAAGTCGACTGACACCAGTCATCACTGAACCAAGTGAACTGACTGAACGAATCTCTTTACTGGCCTAAAAGAACTGATTTGCCCATCACTCGTGGCGTGTGGCAGAGAAACTTGTGACAGTGGTGTGTGACCATGATGTGCGTCAGTGGTGTGTAACGGAGCAGTGTGTGACAGCAGGGAGTCTCATGCCATGTGCTCATGTCCTGAATGTTTTGTGGTTCTGTGAGAGCCACCCAAGCAGAGGTGATATATGGGAAACACAGACGACTTCAAAGCTTTGATCTGGACAAATAAGATTGTAAAATAATAAAATAAAAATCAGTGGACGCTCAACGGACCCACAAGATACCACAGGACACCTTCAGCCGTCCTCTGCAGTCAGTGTACTGTACAAAAACTGTCGTTTGATCTGGTCACAAGGAGACAGCTGGGTGTTTCTCAGCACATCCAATTCTGGGAAATCACCAAACAATGACTGGAAGGGTCTCACTGGCCATTGTTGTAGAGCAGCGAGCTGAATCACCCTGAGTGGTTTGACATTCATCACTTCCCTTTTGGTTTTCCTGCTGGGCCAATGCATCGTTAAAACGCCTCGTTCCTGTTCCTGGCTGCGGTTTCCCTCTTCTACCCAGTTACACCCATCGGCATGACGGGTGGTGTGCAGGTGTCATGAGCTGCAGACTAGCGTCACTGGTGATATCAGACGGGAAGCTGTGGTTGGATAGTCATGACACCAGTAAGGGGTATTTCCCTCTCAGTGATGCAAGGGGTTTGCAAGAGATGCCAAGTTGTGCCATGAGTGGGAAGGTGCAAAGTTGCGGTGGCAGCCATGTTCATGCTCTCAAATGAAAACCAGATCTGTCTCTTTTCCACTGTTTGTTTCACACGCCCTCTGAGCATTGTAACCTTCTGCAGATCTCAGGCCAACCTCTTTTTGGCTGCTGCTTTGTTGAGGTCCCAAGCGAGCAGAGCCGATTACTATAACGATAACGTCTAAAGACATTGAACGAGGGACGTCCCAAGCGCTACCACCAATTTTATAAACTGCCGAAATTTAGCACAGGTGAAAAAACTGTTACACTGTCTGTCGACGAAGCACAGATGTTTGTGTGTTTGATGTCTGGTGACATCAGAGCGACCCGCAACAGGAAAGTAGATTGGGAATTTTTTTCTCTTTATTTGTCCATGACAAAAAGCCACAACCCAAGTTCATCCTCACCTCCATTTTGTACATGTTTGTGCCGGGGATAAAAAGCTGTCATTACATCAGCTTCGCACAGCCATTGCCGTGACAACCCCACTCACGGCGAGGCGGAACAGAATTGTGATGGAAAACCATGAGTACAGTTGCGAACCTAAAGAGCAAAGCTGCACAGTGACAGTTGACAGATACAGAAGGGTTCATCTAAACACGTTTAAGGCATGACGTGCACTCCATAGAACTGTGTACCACACACCTACGTATTGATTAACCCGCTTATACCATGGTCACTTTACAAAGAAACAGAGATGGGATGATTACTGTATGTTTTCAAGCCTTAACTCGTCTCAGCTGTCTCTTATTGTTTATCATCAAAATTATTGTGCTAATGTAACAGGTTGACATTAAGATGGATATTAAAAAAAGTTAACCTGGGGCTGGAAAAAGGCAGAAATGACGTCCAACATCCACCTCCAAGCACATGTGACGGCCTCAGCAGGAGCTTTTCATGCAAACGTTTCAGCCATCACAGCTTTTTGTGACACCCGTTGAACAAATATGCCCGAGATTAAATGCTTGTTGCAGATGGAGTTTTTATTTCATTCAGAAAATGAATGAGAATGTGTCCCACCACTGCATAGAGGCATGTTGTTTCAGCTTTTTGGCTTGCTGTGTGCGCCTGTCGAGGCCTTAGCGCAACACTGGTTCAGTTAATTAGGGGCCAGCGGATCCCAGTAATGGTTACACTCAGTTTGCCTTTATTAGCTTCACACATACCAGGAGGAGGTCAGTGACCTCTGGTCGGCTGCTGGCATCAGAGGACTGAATGCCGGGTTCCTTTCGTTGGTGCAGGATCGAGCAAATTTACACCACATAGGTTTTCAGTTTTTTTTCAAACAGATAAGCTTTTTTTCTCATAATATGATAGATATGTTTTGCAGTTCTAGACAGAGCACCAGGCAGAACTCCCCATTCTTTCACTGGCTGCTAATTATGTGAGGAATTTGTATCCACCAGGGACACATTTTAGTTTTTGAGGAAACCCACTGACGAGAAAGCAGATGAGAAAGAGGCAGCGTTTACAACCTCTTAGGCGGCTGTAGAGACAAAAGCCCTATTTGAACAGGATTAGTTTTAACTAGGTACGTGGAGTAAACTAGTAATTACCAGATATTTTAGTCCAGTCACATGGGCCATGTCAGTAATCATTACTGCACGAAGTCAGTAAAGATTACTGCAACTTCTACCGACTGTAAAGGGATCCCACCTCCAGATGTTACCTCCAGATATTACCTGTGTGTAGATATTCCATCATATCCTGTGCAAAAGCGTTTTTTCACAGTTTTCATGGTATTTCAAGCACAGAGGCTTGTGAAGAAGCACTCGATTTTGCACTGCAGTCGGACAAAGCTGAGATCACGTTACTGTGGGCCGACGACGAACACAGTTCAAACCCAAAAGAAGTTCGCAGGCACTTGTCTGAGGGGACGACGATGGATTGACTACTCCCACTCGTGGTACTTTTACTGATATTTCGCATCCCATGCAAACTGAACATTTATATTACATTCTGTGGTAAAGTGACATTACTACGTCCTATGGGCGTCAGTTTGGTTTGAAATGTGGTAGGTATACAGGTAACGCTCTTTCACCCCCACCTCCGCTGCACGCGGTTCGACCACGCTTCCTTCAGGGCTGAAACGCACCAGACTCCTCTTGGAAATCTTGAGATTTTAGGAATTTCATCACTCAGTGACGGAGATGAACGCGGCTTTTATCATGTTCTAAATATTTTTTCACTGATCTACAGTTTGACTTTGATCAGTTCAAACCGCTGAAGATCGCTCAAATCCATTCACAGCCAATCAGTACGTCAGCGATCATGTCCTGCTCCGTCTCTATTGTCTCGCTTGTCTGTGACAAAAACCTACTGTAAATGTGTCATGAAAAGGCACCGTGACTGCACCGACACCACTATCGTCGTCATGGTTTCATGTCGTCATGTGGGTACAAAATGAATCTCGACCCACCACAAAATCAACACTACATACCTCGGTAAAACGAATCCCGTCCGAATAGGGCTAAAGTGAGTTTCCCCAATGAGCGCCTGCTTCTTCTTCTTCCTCTCGTGAGTAGCCCACCGTCAGCAGTCCACACATTAGCCATGTAAACATGGCAGCTCCCAGAGAAGGCAAGTTTTGATAATTACTCTGTAAATCATGCCAATCAATTACCAACGTGTGGGAGGTAAAGAAAACAGTGAGAGAGAGTCGGAATAAGTCAGGTGGCGCGCGCACACACACACACGCACATCCATGGACTTCACACTGGCACACAAAAACTACGAAACGTTTGTGCGTCCGGACACGTGTTAGCTTGCTGAAAGCCTGTGTACAGACAGGAGCTGTAATAACTCAGCTCATGTCAGCGTCATGAAAACGTCTCGTTCTGATGGGGTGATGAATGGCGGCTGACCTGGAGGACACCAGGTTGCTCTAGTCCTCCGGTTCAAATGCGGTGCAAGCTGTGTAATTTTGTGTGTTCTTCAACGTTCAGCGGCAGTTTCAGATGTTTACGAGTGTGGGTGGGTGCACTGCACATGGAGTTCAGTGTGGGAAGAGTGCGTACGCCGTCGCACAAATGTGCCATCACTGTGCCAGCATGTTCTGTGGAGGATGCGATGTTTCACGACCGTCTCCTACTGGAACCCAGGTGCTAGCGTAAGAATCGCGTGCGCCTCTCCGGGGCGTAAACACAGTTATGTAACTGTGCAGCGGCGGGTGATGAATGGTCAGAGATAGCGGCGGACGTCAGAGCGCTGACAAACGACAGCAGCAGCCTTGTAAATCAGAGCAAAGGAATGAAAACGGAGCAGAGAGGGACAACAAAGCAAAGAAGAAGAGATGAGAGCCACCACATTTCACTATCCTACAATTCATCGCTGCTCCCCAAGGCAGATGTTTAATCTTTGCTGAGTGAAAAAAAGGACTTACTGCTCTCTGATGCAAAGGAGGCCTTCTGTTCTCCCAAAAAAACGAATAAATCAAGCTAAAACAAAGCGGCGCGCGATTCAGGCCGTGACACGGAACATCTGAATCCACTGAGGAGAAGACAACATGTAAAAGTTGTCTCTGCTCATGCAGGTAACGGCTGCGTTACTGAATTGATAAATCATCCTCTTTGGATTTCTCGTTGTTCTCCGTGTTGAATCTCGCCGCCGTGTTTTATTTTTTTGTGTTTTTTGTATGTTTTCTTCAAGCAACAGCGACCGAAAGTCAGCAGATCGGACTCTGCCAACTTCAACAAGATCTCACTTTTTTGACAAAAATTGCATTCTGAACTGTTCTAATTGTTCGGCAGACATGGAAGTGCCGCTCAGAGATCAGTTATTCTTGTTTACTGCAAGTGATAACAACTGAAAGTGGGTGAATCTCAGCATAATTTTACACTCACTTTTTTGGACGGTTCTATTTTTTTGGCAAAAATGGAAGTCCTGCTCCGAGGTCTGCGTAGCTGCGATGCAGAGTTATACAGTATATACGGAGAGGAGCATGTCAAGCCACGCCATCGATTTCAGGCTGGACCATCAACTGGGCATTACAGCGAAATTTCATCCTGTGATGTTGGTATGTCCAGTACAGAGGTAAAAGAGTTTGTGTTCTTGACTTGATCAGAGTCTCCTCAAGTTAAGAAGGTGACCTAGAAATTGGTGATCCACGCAGGCACAATCCCTCTACGCATTCCTCATGTCAACCGTTTATATCTCCCGGAAACATGTAGTACATAAAGTACTTTTTAATACCCTGCTTTGATTATAATAGCTACCAGCTATCGTCTTCTGATATCTCCTCCAAGTTTCTGTCTCGTGCTACAGAATGCATTGATCTGCCCTCCACATAAGACATCTCAGATAAATCTGTTTTTCTCCTTCTTAGAATAATACTTCTGAAATTTCTCCACCACACGCAACCTTGCCGGCAGCAGACGTTGTCGAGGCCGAGCTTCCGATCCTGGGAAGAGCAGCAGCTCTGACACCCATCCCAAGAATGTCAGGTGCAAGAGCAGCAATTTCCCCTCCGTCGCTGGCTGTCTTAACACGCCGCACACGTCCACCCACAGCTGCAGCGCATTCCCCCTGCTGAGAAGCGGGTTCAGTAGTGCCAGCGCACACGGGCAGAGAGTGAAACGAGCAATACCGATTCACGAACACTACTGTATGTGCTTGATTGTACAACGGAATTCCATGTTGTTGTGTTTGTCCAGGTGTGTGGCGGCAGCAGACGGTGCTTTGCAGGGACACCGAAGGGGTTCGTGAAGGGTTTCTGTTTCTAAGATAACACCAAAACACAATTAACCCCTCATGACACATGAGAAGCACTTCCTGAGCCTCCAGCTCGACCACCGCTTTCCCTGCCAGCCGGTGTTAGTAAGTGAGTCTATTGTAAAAGTGTGTGTTTGCTTTGGCCTGTGCTCACCTTTTTACCATTAGAACTCCTCCCCACACAGCACGTACTCACACCGGCTGGATACTCTGCAGAAGAAATTCAACCCTCATTGTAAATTACCTTTGTCACTGAAAAAACACACCTTGCCCCTCCCATCTCCTCTGGTAAAGAAAGCCAAATGTTGCTGAGTATCATCGGATCTTTTTTTTTTATTTGATGCATGCCCTCCGCACATTCCTGGCAAAGTGCTGTAAAATAAACAGCAGGCTGCTAAATTTCAGCGAGCTGAAGATGGAGTGGGCGAGAGAGAAAACAAGCACACGCCAGCAAGAAAATGGGCAACTGGCAGCGCTCGGGGCTCAACTATTTGTTGTTACAGATGGCCGCAGGCTTCGCAGGCCTTGGGAACAAAAGAAATAAAAGAATCAATTGAGAAATGCGAGAGCTGCGCCGAAGACAGTGCGCGGGTTTATTGGTTTTGCATTAACCGTAAAAGCTGGATGATGTAGCTCCTCTTAGCTCCATGAAGCAACATCCTCCAGGTCTTGCCGGGGCGGTTCGCATCTGAGTGTGAAGCGGCTGGCACCTCCAAGTCCAAAACGATAGTTCTCAACCGTAAAAAAAGGGGCAGATTGCTCACTCCAGGTCGGGGAGAGGTCTGCCTTGTACCTTGGGGTCTTGTTTGTGAGTGAAAGGTAGCTTGGAACGGGAGATCCACAAATGGAAGGCAAAGATCTCAATTTACCTTCCAACACTCACCTGTGGTCATGAGCTTTGGGTAATGACTTGAAAGAAGGAGACCACGGGTACAAGCTGCCGAAATGGGTTTTCTGCGTAGGGTTGCTGGGCTCAGCATTAGCGGTAGTCTGAGGACTTCGGACATCCGGGAGGGACTCAAAGGAGACAAATGAGGTGGTTCGGGTAAGGATGCACCCTGGATGTGCCAGGAATGTCCAACAAAAGGAGACCCCGGAGCCCACCTAGAACATGCTTGAGGGAGGCTTATATCTCGCAGCTGGCCTGGGAACGTCGCAGGATTCCCCTGGAGGAGCTGGTGGAAGTAGAGGGGGAGAGGAAAGTCTGGGCTCTCTTGCTGAATCTGCTGCTACCACAACCTGGACACTGATAAGCGGAAGAAGATGGGAGCCAGAACGGAGCTTTCATCACTTGCACTTCATGAACAGCATCTTCTGCAAACGGAATTGTGTTCATCAAGCGGTTTACATCAAGGCATCAGATTTGAAAGCAGAGTGCAGGTTTTACTGTGAAGAAAGTGATGGTCCAAAGCATCGCTGGACTATTATTAGATGCTGTTCGCACCATCATCTTTTACACAAGGCTGCAGTTTAAACACCAGTTGCTGGGACCTACTAACACACAAAAAGCATTCATCTGTGGTCGCTCCTGTGGTGCAATCTGTAATCAAGCTTTGGTGGAAGTCGTAAAAATTCACATGTGCACGTTCATGCATGTGTGTACCAAGGAGGTGGACACATAAGTGGATGTTAGCGTGGAAGCATTTGTGTTTATGTACACAGCAGGGGGGAGACAGAGGAATGGGAAGCAACATCTGGCCACAGCATGTATCAGCAGCGCAGCAGCAAACAGCTGGAGTTGTCACCACTTGGATGTGCCACCTACAGTACACGGCCACCTGGGGGGAGCCGGGGGGAGGGCCCAGCTAACAATCTAACTGTATCAGGTCAAAGCAGCCAGAAATATCCTCAGGTTTGGGAAAAGTACATCCCCACCAGACTGTAAAAAAATGGACTGGAAATGTGACAAATGGTGTCATATGAACAGCTGCTGGAGAGGATGAATTATGATGGGCAGGAAGAGAGGGGGCCATTTGACCGTTTCTTTACTATAGGACATGGGTTGAGGAGGTGGCATGGCTGTGACAAAATGATAAATGGTAAATGATGAATAAATATCATAAACAATAATCCATTATTTCGGTTTAAATTGCAGATTAAAAACAATCTCTTTGAATTTAATGAATGATGATTTCATTATTTTACAATTGGAATCATTTTAGTTTGAACAGAACTGTAGTCATTACATGCAATTTTTAGAATGAATGTGTGTACAAGTGGTTAAAAACACGGATAAAGTCATTTCAGACAGCGATTTTCTTTTTTACGTGTATCAACATATTATTTTAAGGACAGAATGAAACCTGAATGTGGAAAATGAGTTAAGGGATTTTGTAAATCTATGATGTCTGTTAAATGATGGCCATGAATTTTTCCTTTGTGTTTTTTTTGTTCGTAAATGTATGTCTGTTGAATGTAAGTGAGAATGTCTGTATGTGTGCTGGTGCTAATGGGGATCCTAATGATAAAAGCAAAGAAAAGGATGAGGAGAGAGGCACAACAAAGACGAATAAACAGACGTGATGCAGCCTGAGAAGCGAAACATGCAGAGCAGGAAACAACGAGGATGATCCTGTATTTGGGTTCAAGCAGGAGCCCTAAGCTCTGATCCAGTGGAGGAGAAACCTGGCTTCCAGGCTGAAGTTCAAGCTCCTCTTCTTCTCAGCTCTGCGGTTGCAATTTCCCCTTCTCGACTGTAACTCGAACCCCGCGAGCTCGTATGAAAATACTTTATCCACGGGCTTGAAACGCTCTTTGACGTCAAGAGGATTCTCCCAGGAGGACATGGAGACACTTCTCAACAGCGCCGGCCCACGTCAACAGAGCAGAGCGTGCCAAATCGCTCTCGTCCAGTTGATACATGATGGTCATGCACCACAAAACACATTCAGGACGTCCCTGCGTGTGTGTGATGATTTTATGTCCAGACACGAGTTCACGGAGGTCTGTTTGCCAAAATCAAACTTTGTTGTAGCGAGATCAGCTGCGTGTTGTTTCACGCTGACTGAACACACAAAGTGATCATCTTTCTATCACATCTCAAAATAATGTCACTTCATGCTCGGCCTCCTCATTTTTTTACTCAATGTCTGAGTTAGGAACTAAATTTCCTAACTAGGAACTAAATTTCTCACAAATAACTTTGAACTCGATGGACCTTTGGAACTTTGCTGTAATTATCTCTGGAGAAGGAAAGGACAGGAGGCCAAGGGACAGATTCACTGCACACCCAGGCCGGCCAGCGCAGATGACGTGCAGATAATGAAACACATTCAAGCTGATTCACAAAGGCCGGTGAGTGCTGCAGGTAACACCTGTTGATACGCCTGCCATCTCTGGCCAAAACAAAGAAAACAACAGCAAACAGCAGAGGTCGGCGAGCCTCTGATCACCAGTTCATTCAGTCTGAAAAGCATGTCGCTCCACGCTGGCGAGGGCTCTGTAATCATGCCTCCTCCTGCGTAACAGACAGCTGTGTAACCAGGTGAGTCGGACAGCTTTCATCCTAATGACAACCCCTGGCTGACTGCTGTCAGCGGGGCTCCGGGGGCTTTAAGGCCGACTGCCGGGATTAGGATCAGGATCGAGAACAGCGCCTCTTGGTTCTGTTACGTAACACGCTCTGCCCCTTTTTTGGAACCACGCGTTTGACGCTCCCCAGCGTCTCTGCCAAAAAAAAGTGAAAAGTAATCAGCTTGGCGAGGTGATTTCGGGCCGAGAGCCTCAGATGGACACAGAACCAGGTGCACATTATGAAAAGACAACAGCGAGGTGACTGACATTGAAAAACACACACACGCTTGAATGTCAATATACAACTAAATCCAGTGACATGTCGCCCCTCCAGCACCCCGGTCAGGATCTGACACGTCCACATGACCGCAGTGCACTTTGCACATATGGATCCTTCACAGCAAAAGTTAATAAACATCTGCAGCAGCTTGGGTGTGCACAAACTGCACCAATCCACAGCTTTCAGGTGACGACGCTCCCCATCACATCAAAACTGTTCTCGGCACATTGATCACACAGGGGTCCGTACTAAAATCAGGTTGAGTATGACTGTTCTAAACTGTCCAAGAAATCAGTGTTTTAAATCCGCTTCTCAGTGTCTCTGCATTTTAATCACACGACAAAGGTGTCATGTGATTAAAATGTTTCTATTTATGACTAGTTGAAATCTGACACTTTTCTCTCACTTCGACTAACTCACTTCAAACAACTTTTATTTTGAAATTTCTAACATCAAACCTCGCAGATGATTAAAATCCATCTATTTACGACTTCGACTTCGTATTGAAGTGATAAATGAATACATGTGTGAGTTTTCCAACCAAGACATTTAAAAACAGAAAACACGCATTTAAATACGAAAACATGAGATGTACTTACTGTTTGAAGTCTGCAGGTCACATGACATATACACTCTCAGGACTATACAAATCCAATGAACCCACCCACATGCTCACCACAAGTCATGACAGCAGGTGAGCTAATCCCCTGTGTTCAAACCCTCCCTTCATTTCTTCTGCGAAAATACACTTTTTGTCCCTTTCTGTTGTTTGATATTCAAAGCTGGTCTGAGAGAATGAAAGGTGGCAGGATCAGCTGCCAACTCACCCCCTGACCAACACTGACCAGTTGTTAACACCGCAAGGTTGCTCTGGTCAGAGCAGTCGGAAGAACTGGATCGACGCAGGACACGTCTTGGCATGACCTCTGTGCCATCTACAGTTGTACAGGTAAGAGATGAGAATCAACATCCGTGAGGAATCCTTAACGTTTCTGCAATGACTGTACTTCTATGATATGACCATATGACCATGTTTGTTTCCGGCCTGCTCCAGAAAGCACATGATGATTCAAAGGGAGAAGGGAAAAATAAATGGAAATGATACAAAAGTGAAGTCAAGTTAAAGAAATACAAAAACTTAAGACACAGAATAAGAAAATTAAAGAAAAAATATGTGGGGGGGATTATTGAATACAATACAGTTAAATCAAGTGATGTTCATACTGCAGCTAGGGCAGATGTTTAATTAGACATGAAACCTAGAGGTCACATGACCGACAAGCCATTTGAGAAATGGTCACTTCATAGAAATGAATGGGGTTGTTCTCTCTGTAGATATCTGCACTGCAAAGTAGATGTTAGTCACCTAATTCTTAAGTTTGGCATAAAGTGTCAGCAGATGTAATTTGAGAGCAGCTGAGGAACCTTTGCAGACTCTGGCACAGCAGGTGTGGCCACACTGCCCCCTACAGGCCCAGAGCAGATCATCTGGATGTTGACTCGAGGGTGATGGGGTTTATTATTTCTGATTTCTTTTTTTTTAAAACTCATTAAGCATCACAATGCTTAAACAGCGAGTTTGCATTTTCAGTCTGTCCAAAAATAGCAGCAGCAGCATGTTAATTCTAATTTAAAGAGACAAGAGAGACACTTGAGATCAGCTGAGTTAAGTTTCTTGCAGACAGGAGTTGTCCACAGTGAAGACTAGTGGGACTAGTTCCAGAAAGATGGTTAACTAAAAAAAAAAAAAAGAACAACATACGCTGTCTCCCTCTCTCTGTCTCTCTCTCTCTCTCTCTCTCACACACACACACACACACACACACACACACACACACACAAAACGAGTGAAACCCTATGAAACGTTGACTTTGCTTTGATTTGTCTTGTTAATGAAAAATAGATTTGAAAACTAAAAAGAAAACCAAAGAAATCACACTCAAATATACATTTTTTAAAAAGTGTGTGTGGGGGGGGGTGTTACCTTAAGACGCGTGTCGCTGGATGTAAATGTCCGCAGACGAAGCCAAATGTTGTTAAACACATTTTTCCAGAAGTTTTTCGGTGAATTCCAAATAAGAGCGGGTGTTCCTTGACAACTCTTGCTAATGCTAAACGTCCGCTAGCTGAGCATGCTAATTTTAGCTCACTGTGTGGGGGGGTGTAGCTAGCTTCGTCACGTAAAGGTCAAGGTTCAACGACAATTACACTATTTGTAGGTTGTATTCATAGAAATATATATGTATATATTTTTGTATTGTTTTAATAGTAGTTTATAATAGTTTAATAATAACTTTTGAAAATAGATATATATTTGTAAAACACGTTTCTATGTGTTTCTATGGCAACCCCAGTTTTATTCTTTATGTTCTTTGTTTTTTTTAATTATCTAGATTTATTTCTCGATGAATGTGAATGTAATTCCGTACACTTATGTTAAATAAACATTATTTGTGATGTGATTATCATGGTACTTGATTTTTTTGGGACAACTTTTTGCTCGCTGACTCCGTGGGGTGTCTGATGGTGAAACTAATTAACATTTTAACTACAAGTGTTAATTCTGTTGATGATGTATTAGCAAAACCACAAATAACCACTTTTAAGAAAAATCCAAACATGTTTCATGCTTCGAAAATATAGTTCGACATGGATCTCTCATACATCTCTGGTTTCAGATTTGTTACACCAACTTGATTCATTAAATGTTTTACTGCAGTAGCTGGAAACTAAGGCGGTTTATTACAGGATGTTTTGTTTTATTGCAGATGAACAGGGTGCTGAAATGTTCAGTAAACGTTTGCTTAAAGGCTCTTTATGATGGAGGAAAGCGGTGGTGTCAGGATGAGAGGAAAATGTCGTTTTCTGACTCGGTGATGAGGTTTTCTGGGCTTGTCAGAAAATCTAAATGACATGTTTTTTGAGGCCTGGAGATTATCCAAAGCTGCTGTGAAGAAAATGGGCCATTCCACTCAAAAATCTTCATTTGAAGCACTTTCTGCTTCTAATCTGTCACACGTCATCTCCTGGATCCATCTTCTCCACGTGAACGCCAGCCAGTGACCCCCCCCCTCCTTTTTTTTATCACCATCTCACGTTTAAACTGTTTTTCTCCAGCCCACCTCTCCCCGTGGGGCGAGTGGGTAGGACGTGACTGTTAGAGTCATAACAAAACGGTGGAAACGAGTCAGACACGGGAGCCGGCCGAGGCAGCCTGCTGTGTCACCCACCCCTCTGATGACTTTACAATGTGACCCGGAGAACGCGTCCCTGAGATACCGACAGGGTGTGCCAGCATGCTGAAGGACACACAGGATAAAAAGATCACGCAAACGCTTGTTTTTGAGTTCGGTGCATCCACTGATAGGTCGCTCCCACACACAGCCCCCAGCAGGTCAACAGAAGGAGGTATGCTCCTCTGGGAACATGCACAAACCCACTGACTCACTGATGAGCTCAGCAGGCAACAGGAGCCTCCAGGTCCCACGGACATCGCTTTGCTCCATATGTGTCCAAAGGTCAACGCGCTATTGCTGCTTTTGGACAGTTAACCCTTAAATACTGACGGTATCGCTACCGATACATTCATACTTTGGACTCATGTGATCCTGAAATCCTGAAAGTTGAACACAGTCATGTTGCTGTCATTACGGTAACACCATACGCTTTGTTACCATTACCATCATGACAGTAACTTGTGCTTTCAGGAACCATTCAACATACAGTACAAAGTATACCAGTGTGAAAGTAACATGAAACATGAATGTCTGATGGAAACTGTCTGTGTCATTAGGTGCAGTGTTGTTATAATTCCTTCACATTCAAAAGGAGGACAATACATGGGGGTTTTTTGAATCACACATTTACCATTCTACAGCATAAAAACATCTTATCTTATCATAAACATCTTTGCGCCACGCTGTTTCAGAAATCAAACAAAGAATCAGTGAAACTTACAGCTGTGTAGGGCAAATAGCAAAGAAGGATGTAAAGAAATTATTAAAAATAAAGCAGAAGATTACACACACAAGTAATTGTAAATTAACTGCAAATTTTTCTTCTGTAACGTAACTGATTATAATTATTTTCTAGTTTAATGGCATGTAATCTGTGAAGAACACAGATGTGATGATTTGAAAATCCTCATTCTTGGCGCTGATGATGTCAAAGGTTGCTAGGCAACAGGACAGGACCAGCCCTTGTCTCAGGACCAGACTGGGGCATTAACTTTTCCACCTCAGCTGAAATAAAATGGGAGTCAGCCAACGTCAAGACACATCGCTGAGGTGAAATACACTAAATAAATAGGATGGAACGTAAACAGGGCGCAGCAGGAGCCGTCGGATGAACCTTGCAGGGGTCCGGCTGTGGTCGGTGCAAGAATGACGACGGACCTCTCACGGACTGGGATTGGGTTTTCCCTCCACCTGAAGAGTCACCGCCCTTAACGTGGTGTTAAAACAACTCAAATTAGCCACGTCAGCGGTACCTCCCACGATCTCAAAACCTGTACTCCAGTGATGGAGACGCACTGACCCACTTCTGATCGAATCTGGGTCATGTTAGGAAGGCAAAGACAAAAACCACTGGACCGTCAGTGGTCATCTTCCTGCAAGACAACTCCCAGACACAGTAAATCTTTTACCAACGTCAGAGGAATCACCCACAGCTCTCTGACCTACTGACCATGACCCACTTTGACCCCTCCTCCCTGTTAACGACAGAATGGGGTCTTGACCTTGACATCCAAAGCCACGGAGAGCAGATGTCGGGATGCTTTCACAAAACTCGGCTTCCTGCGCGCACACACACACGTTTGGGAGCAGCGGTTTCATCCTTCTCATGTTGCAGAGACTCATTATCGGCTCAAGCAGCAGGTTCATTTCCTCAGCAAACTGAAACTCCGACATCAGCCGGATCATCTTTCGCTCCACCGAAGCTCTGCAACGCCGACGGACAGTTTCTACTTCTCCTAGCTCCTCCCTCACACCATCACACCAGGTGGAGTGCAACTTCTCAGCTTGATGGAGTTCTTACTTTACTTTAGAGGACACTTATGGAACTGCTTCAAGATGATTGCAATTAAAACAACAGAAAAATATTTTTAAAAATGAAAAAATAAAAGTCTGATTGTGAAATGCAACTTCTCAACTTTCAGGAACCACTGGACGTTTTTCTCATAGCACAAATAGTCTGACAGAAACTGTCCGTGTCATGAGCTGCGTCATAATTCATTCATGTACAAAACCAATAAAAAAAAACAATTCTATTGTAACACTTTCATGTGAATAAAACATTTAACGCTCTACAGCATCAATAAACATCTATATATACGGCATCACTGTCGTAAAATCACGTCGTAAATCATTGATGTCGAGCGGGCAACAATCGTATCGCTTCATCAGGAAATTCTTAATGGGACTTTTCTCCTGACGGATTTTGCTGAGTCACAGAGCGGCAGCGCCCACATTTCCTTCCAGCTGCTATTGTGATAGACGTCCTACCCCAACACACAAACACACACAATATATGTAGTGCACAATGCTGCTTGAAGTGATCAGGCTGGGCTCCGTGTGATGCGTCACATCTGCCCAGCGGGTCACGCCCGCTCCACCTGGGCGTCTCACCTTCCTGGAGTCAGTGGTTCACAGGAGGAGAACATCCTCAGGAGCAGAGTCGCACAGAACGTTTCCTTCCTGACTGAGGATGACGTGGAAGCATAAGTTGGAGTACCGTAATTACTGTTACATGACCATTTGTTTACTCCAATACTGTCATGGAACTCCAGTCGGTGTTAAAGGGGTAAAATCAGCATTAATACTCGTGTGAAGTTGAAAACTGCTGGTTTCTTGTGTGTGTGTGTGTGTGTCTGTGTGTGTGTGTGTGACCCTGAAAGCCACCACAGGAACATATCGCTATATGGATCTTATCTGCCAAGAGTGGAGACGTGAGAACGCCCTTAGATTGACATCAGTCCTGACTATAAACAACCACGCAGTCGGTCGGAGGGGTTGAAACTTCAAGCGGCTTCACTGCCAACCAGTGAATCTGTCGTCACCAAATATAACCTGAGATGGGCCAAGCAGTGCTTTTCAGAGTACTGAATCACTGGACTCTGTTCAGTAAAAAGATTGGTTGAAAAGTTTGGTTCCCTGGATCCTTCATTTATTGAACTGTAAAGTATTTTCGATCATGTTTTGTCTGTAATGTGATCCAATCAGGTACCTTTAGCTTTTAGTGTTCAGATAAGCAGTTTCATGTGAGTTGACTTGTTTCCAGGGAGTAAACTCAGCTGCTGGACTCAGATGAACTGTGAAACACACAAATGATTTCACTTTGTGATTCAGGAACAATTCGTTCCCTCAAAAGATTCATTCTTTGACAGGGAATCGTTCGCAAACAGGACAACACTACTCAGCACTTTTCTCTGAGCTGCAAACAACTGCTGTGTGCTTCTTGGCACACACACACACACACACAAACATCGTCCCTACTGGAACTGTGCAGCAGTCCGGTAACTGACGTCAGAGAAGGTGGCACCGAACAGGAAACTGACGTAATGTCACCTGCTGCTGGCCGTCACTCAGCAGACGGCTGGTTGGGGCGAGTGTCACAGCAGAATGATCCAGATCAAACCCGCAGCTTCACTGTTTCACTCGTCTACACGAAGCATCCTCATGTTCTGGAGAACGTCAGGTTTGACTCCGCCCACATAACAAAGACCTGCAGCAGGTTAAGAAGGGTTTGAGTTGTCTTGCGTGTGGTGTAACCTTACACTTCTCACCCCCCCAACACACAAACACACTTTAAAGGAAAATGACAGGAAATAAAGTTCCAGCTCCACACGACAATCAGTGGTGCTGTAATTATCCCTGACGCAGCCCTGGAGCCTCGACGAGGAGGGAAATGATGATATCGGATACAGATGACACACACACCGGAACTTCCATCAGCAGAAACATGGTCTTCAGTGGAGAACAGCCCAGGAATGGGTGGATGACAAGTAGAAGAAAGAGGTGGAGACAGGAGAGGGGGGTGGGCGGTGTGTGTGTGTGATGAGAGGAACAGCTGTCGGGAGCTTCCCTTCTGGCTCAGAGTGGCCATGGCGTCTCCCAGGTGGGTGATGATGGAGGGTGACACCTGCAGATCACCTGACCTCACCTTCCTTCCTTCCTAAAGATGGCTACCACCCTGTGCACCACCCCACCACCTCTCACACACACACAAAAACAACATCCTGTGGTTTTAGGCTTGACGTACCTGTCGTAGACTTTCACTGGAGAGAGACAGAGAGACAAGCTCCAGCAAAGGGATCGCCGGCAGAACTGGACTGGACCGGATGGCCTTTGTGTGTGTGTGTGTTCTGGAATGATTTAATGCCCCTGGGTGGGCCGTCGAAGGTGTTGGGAGTCTGCCTGCGCACAAAACACCCAAGGAGCAGGTTATTAAGTTGGCCAGCGTGTAAAAGTGGCAAACGTCTGGAAACTTTCACACAAGCATATGTTGGCTCAGAGAACGGTTCCTGTCGGTTCCTCTAACTGATGTGAAGGAGGAGAAAACGTAGCACCGACGTACCACCGGTGGCAGCGTGGAGGTTAAAGGGTGAAGCTCCTCCACCTACAGACCAGGAATCTCTGGGAAGAAGCAGCAGAGCTTCATTCTCCTGATGGATGAAGACAAAAAGTGCATGTGGGTGAACACATGAATATGCTGCGTGGGAACGCGCCATCGTCCGCAGCAGCAGGCGAAACCAGAGATGTGAATCACCTGAGTGGAAGAGACGTGAACCGACAGAGGCTGTGAAAAGAATCAGGGAGGAGACCTGTGCTCCTGATGTCACTGGGCCTCTGAGTGCGTGTGTGTGTGCGGTGAGGGAAGGTCAGCGTGTGTGTGGGCAGGCAAACTTCCCCTCTGGATGAGGATGAACCCTCAGACGACGAGTAGGACACAGCAGAGGAAGAAGGCCTCAGTGTGTTTGTGCAGTGATCCGCCTCCTAAGTGACTTGTTTTCAGTTCTCCCCTCCCCTTTCTGACCTCAGTCTCGTTTTTGAGCATAGCTTTTGTTACCCCCAACATTCATAATAAAATTGAGTTTTGGTCGTCTGCATCTGGGTTCAGTGTTTTCCTTTAGCCATCGTTACACTTTTCCCCTCAGCGCTAGCGTCACTATGGGCTGAGGTAAAGTGGGTGGGGCTTGAATAGAAGTGACAAACAACGCATCCGGCTGAGCTAATCATGAATCAGCACATTGTCAGCGCCGTGTTAATGTGCCTTTTTCATTTTAAAACTACTTTCAGTGAGTCGACCAGCTGATTAGTCGTAGTATTACAAACCCACCTTGTCCAGTCTGGTGTCTTTGGAAGGAAGTAACCAGAGGTCTGGACACTATCACCTGGTTCTTTGCACTGAAGGCCGAGCTGATATTCATGCCTGGAGCCCTCTGGGGATCGGGGGGAGGGGAGCAGTTGAACATTAGCTTTGGTGGTCAAAACAAATGAAACAAATCAACAAACTTCAGCTAAACATTTACAAATAGAATAAATGCATGTGCAAAGTAGAGATGCAAAAGAAAGTGTCAGAATGTTTCTTATGTGAAGCAGGGTGTGTGTTGGCGTGTCCAGACAAAAACTAAAAATCATTTCGTTGGGAAAACAAAAATTAAACAAATGTTTCAGAGCATACAAAGCTCAGGGAAGACTAACACTGAAAATACAGAACACAGAGAAAATGAAACAGTTAGGCAAACAAGGTACAGGTGGGACAGGTGAGGGAGGGGGGATCCAGACAAACATGAAAAATAAAAAGATTTAAGGAGATTCTGTCAGGGGACACATGTATGTGTCATTTCCAACAAAGTGAAGTTCATTGCAAATCAAGATGGAGCGTGTGCTCCTGGGACTGACGTGGACAAAACAAACTTTAAAAATGAACATGAGACAAACGGCAAACTGAATTGTTCCTCCAGAGCCGCCACCAGGCCCATCAGAACCTTCACTGAATGAAAAAGACCAGCAGAAACACACCCACACACACACCTCTGAGAACAGACCTACAGGAGTGGACACACGTTCACCACATCACCTTCACGACCCCCGTGACCACAGCTGGAACAAAGAGGCAGCCATGATGCCACAGGTGGTCTACATAAGCTCTGAAGTGGGGGCGGGGCCAGACATGAACATCTCCACTTATTAACATGTCGGGGGGGGTGAGCGTTCCGTGTCTCAAACAGGAAGTAGATCACTTTTGTTTTCCTTGCTTGTGCAAATGTTTTGAGGGTGTGTGGATCGGGTTTCACCTCTCTTCTCACTCTCTTTTTTTTAAACATTAACCACCCATCATCGCTCCAAATTGTCATATTGAAAACAAATCCTCCATCTGAGCCAGGAAAGTTTTCCCCTGAGCTGCCGCCGTCTGTTTTTCTCCTGAGCCGCGGCTGATTGGCTTAGCAGACGACCTTTCCCCCCACACTGACCCACGCTGCTGCTGACCGACCGACTCATCCAGCCTGGGAACGCACACACACACACACACACACACACTGGCTGGTCTGGGAAAATGAAGTGTGTGTGTCCAGAAATGTGCTTCGGAAGCTTCTGGAAAACGTCAGCTCACGTTTGGATGTTCGAACCCACACGTCCTTCACAATGTCTATCGATCACATTTCAGTCCAAGTGGAGTCCAAGGGGGCCTCTGAACTAAGGTGTGTGTGTGTGTGTGTGTGTGTGTGTGTGTGTGTGTGTGTGTCTGACAAGAAGGTGTGAAGTGGAACGTTATCTTCATTTGTCCAGTGAGTTCAGAATCTGAGATAAGACCTGATGAAAATGTGCATCACAACACCACCACCAACGGGATGCTCGTCTCTCCTCCGGTTACCATGACACCTCAGCAGCTTTGCTCCAGATGAAACTGGTCAGATAGAGACAGAAAAAACACACAGTTGAATCAAACAAGGACCTGATCTGACCCACTGAGATGAGGAATGTGTGCAAACACAATAAATGTTGCCATAGCAACAGAGACGATGTTGTGCAGCAGAAGTTCCTCATGTTTGTATTTAAAACAATGAAATACGTCGAGGAGCGGCAATAATAATGGGATCTCTTTTTTTTACGTTTTCACTGTGTGTGTGTGGTTTGTATTTGGTTGCCATGGCGCCCACATACCGTCAGTTCTGTGATGCACCAATGATAAACCTGCTGTGTCGGAAACATCAGTACGTGATGGAAGCGAGACAAAGAGACAGCGTTATCGGACGGTCACCTAAAAGCAAAATTGGCTTCCTGTGAAGACGTTCTTTCCGTCTCCAGTCAGAGCGACGCTCATCAGCCCAGTTCCACACACGTCTGTCACACTGACAGCCTCATGCTGCATTCACATGGGATCGGGGAGACGGAAGACGTCCAACCGGACGTAAAACGCCAATGAGTTACGGTAAACCCATTCACTCTGCTGCCTGAAGCCGGCGAGTCGTTACCGTAATGACAGCGGCTTTTCTGATACTGTGACGTTACAGAGTTAAATGCTCCAACAGCTGACAGGCCTCCAACCAGCGCTGACAAACATCTTCATTATGTCGTTTTTTTCATCCCGTCGACCAGTTTTTCTGATTTGTGACGGGAGCGTACGAGACAAACGTTGCCGTCGAATGAGCTGAAAGCTTTTAATTGCCACCGTTTTCCTGTAAATAGTTCCTGCCGGCAGTCGGAGGCTTCGGGGATTCTGTGTTTATCTTCCTCTAACCACGCTGCTGAGCCGCT
>CAAKHB010007649.1:124597-168608 GCA_901007665.1 Aeoliscus strigatus
CACTGTGTTGATCGAATGCATGTCCAATCACACTCACACACGCACACACGCACACACACACACACACACACACACACACACACACACACAGACACAGACACAGACACACAGACACAGGAGTTTAATGCAGCGTGGACAGAAATAAAAGATAAAAAGTCATAATTACATGATAGGAAAGTTATGACTTCATTTGTTTTCATTTAAGTTGCTGAAAATCTAATAGCACCATAATAATTCCTGCTCTAGATCACAGGATCCAGATCAAACTTTGATTTATCAGAGAACCTGTGGCCAAGGGACTGGATTTTTTTGGCATTTATTGTGGAGTTATGCACACAGATGCTGAAAATGAAAACGAACCTCTCAAAAAAGATCCTGGATCCAGATAATAATCCAGAACGCTACCAACACTTTATTTATTTTTTAAAACCAAAGTTCTGATCAAAATGTCTGCATGGCAACAACGCTGCCCAGTCAGCAGTTACATGGCTCTTTGCTTCAGGATGTGTAGTTACTGTGAAGTGCCACTGGAGGGCGGCGTCTTCCAGAACAAAGCACTGACTGCCGTGTCATCGGAGCGTGAAGTTGTCTTACCTGCAGGCCTTCAGCACGTCCGTGGAGCTGGGGTAGATGGAAACCGAGGAGGAGGAGGAGGAGGACGACGAAGAGCTGTGGCTGTGGGGGGGCGTGGCTTTCAGACAGGTGACGGCAGGCGGCTCGGCCTTCAGTGGGCTTTGCGAGTCCTCGGAGATGCCTCCTTTGCCGTTACCATTCACCGCTGGCACAGCGGGCACGGCTGGGCTATGGGCCCCCGTTTGCTCGGAGGACTTGGGCGAGGGTGTGGCGGTGGACATGGCGGAGATGGGCGAGGAGGCGGCGGAGCTTCCCTGCGCGTGCGGCGTGGAGGGCAGGGTGGCCGGGTGGATATTGTTGATTTTCTTGTGGGAATCGGTTGCGGCAGGTGCGGTCCCGTCACCCGCTTCGGGACCTTTCCCCCCGGCCAGCAGGGCAGATAGTCTCGGATTGTCAGCGCTAAGGCTCGGCTTCTCGCAGCCTTCTGTCGCCTTGTTGCCCGACTGGACGTGATTGGCCAAGCCGTCCGCCGGGGGCGTCTTGCCCTCCGAACTGCCGTTACCGAGGGCGGCTGCAGTGTTGCAATCTTTGGTAGCGGGCGCACCGGGTGCTGCTCCACCTGAGGTAGAGGACGTGGGGAGCGAGGGGGGGGACGGGAGGTGGTTGTGAGCCGGCTTCTGAGGCGACGGGGCGTCAGTGGAATGTCCAACCTGATTGGTGGGGTGGGGGTGGGAGGGGGAGGGGCTGCCCTCACTATTGGAGCCTGTCGCGTGAGGAACAGACACCTTCTGAAGCCCCTGAGGAGGAACAGTCGCTGTTAGAGGGTGGAAGTTTCTTGTCGGCGTGAGAAGTTCCAGAAGATTCTATCTGTTCAATCAGACACCAGTTAAGACCGTCCCTAATGTTCTGACCAATCAGCTGCCAGCTGGTGACGGCTACCCACGTGGGTACGCCATAAGCTTGAAATGCTACGCTAACAAAATCACGTGTTGTGGAAATTCACCGATAAGAAGAGTACGGTTAGTAAACAGCAGAAGTGTAGACCCGGATCTTTGGTCTCTTACCTGAGAGGAGTTTAGGTGCAGGGCTTGGCGTGGCGTGGCATCCTGCGTTTGCGTGCTTGTGCAGGTGTGAGGTAGCAGAGCTGCGTCGCCGCTGCCGGCAGGTTGCAGGTAAGGCACGTCTCCGTTGGGGCCTGTGGCCGTGGGCCCCGGCTGATTCTTACTACTACTGTTACTACTACTGGTTTCCACAGGGAGGGGGTCTGAGTGTCTGTGTGTGCTGGGGCCCACGGGGCCGTTGGCCAGAGGCTGAGGTGGGCACAGGGGCCGTGGAGGTCCCAGGTGAGGGCGGGTGGGGTGGAGGCTGGGGTTTGGGGACGGGAGGGAGTTGATGATTGGGCCGTTAGGGAGGGAGGGGCGCACCGGACCTCCCGAGGCGTTCTGTCGCATCTGTAATATGATTAATACGTGTTGGTCATGTGACTGTCAGTGTTTCTTCAATGAGAAACCCCGTCACACCTCAGGGTTAAAGGGTGAATTGGATATCATGAAGTGCTTCTACTTACCTGGTGCTGCTGCATCATGGCGAGCTGCGCCTCCAGCTGCTCCAGCATCTGTAGCTGTGGGGGCTTCAGGCTGGCCTGGTTGCTCTTCAGCTGATCCAACAACTGGAAACATACGGCAACAACAACGTAAGCGAGGAACCACTGGCATCAAGTAAACACTGAGATGACAGCTACCTGTAATTTCTGTGGGGAGAGGTACCAGCTGGGAACTGGACTACTGGTCCAGGAGTCACCCTGAAGACACAGTGATGGGAGGAACACGTTACTTTTTTCAGTAACCAGTAATTAACTAATTACTAGTCCCATTGTTACAATGACGTCACGTGTTACTGGTGAGTTTTAAGGTGGAGGAATTCAGTACCTAACTTGATTAACTCGTAAATGTAACCAAGTGAAAAAACACTTCATGAGCTATTTTAACATGTCTGCTGCTGGACCCGACGCAGGCCACAGGTTGACAGACCACCCACTGTTGTCACGGCGATGATTCCCTGAACACATAGATAAGAGTTCATCGGGGTAGAATGAGATTGGGTCCTGAAATCACCCTTGTCCTTCTGATCCTATTCTTTTCCTATGAAGAGAAAATTTGTTGTGTTCCGCAATTTTCTCTGAAACCGCTATCGCATTCAGGTGACAGAGTCCCAACAGTCGATTGATTCCAGTTGTAACGATACCTTACTAGTAGCGTTGTTAGGATGGTTCACATAACATGTGGAACGTACTTTGCCAGGGCTGGAGGCTCGTCTCCTCTTGGCTGGACAGGACTGGTCGTCTGCCGGGCCCACCGAGCCCACGTGAGGGGGCAGAGACTGAGCCGAGGCTCCACCGTCTGCGCTGTGGTTGGGCTTACAAGCCTGGGGTGGGTGGGTTGGTCAGGCAGGAGCAAAATAGAGTGAGGAGGCAAGGAATGAAGATGTAAAGATGTAAATGGAAGGACAGTCATAAAAGGTCATTGGAAGGAGGGTGTTGGGTGGGGGAGCATTGAGCGGCAGAGTGAGGCGAGAAGAGAGGTTAAAGAGCGAAGCGAAGCAGGACGGAGGATGAAAAAAAGCAAGGAGAGGAATGTTGTAGACAGTCAGGACACAAAAGGCACTTTTCCACTACACGCTTCCAGCTCGACTCGGCTTTTTTGCGTCGACTGGCGACAGAACTTTTTGGTTTTGTTCTTTCTCATCCAGTGAGGTTCCAAGTGAGCTGAGCCACTAGTAAACATGTTGTCAGAGTGCTGGCCTCTGATTGGTCAATAAAGAGAGACAGGAATCTACCTGCGATAGCGATTCTGGTCTTTATTCCTCGTCTCATGTTCATGTAACACAGGTGGATGTGCGCAAAACACACACACTGTGGTCCGTGAATAAAGAAAACCACACAACAGATGGCCATAACACACTCCTCTGGGGAGAAGCCTTTTGGATTGATCCATTAAACACAGTCCAACTTCAGGGTTTCAGCTTTTTTGTCAATAGTATTTCTTCCTTTTTGGTAAATATATATATGGGTTAATGGACAGGTAGTTGTGGGTGAGGCACGACGTGGGGGTGAAGAACCAGCACCTGAACCCAACTAGTCGATCCGTGCTGGAATTGTGTACTGGCACCGTGCCAAAAGAGGGGGAAAAAAAAGTTGGTGGCTCTGCAGGTGTCACTTCATAGGGCAGCAACAGGACATTAGTTCTGTCGTGAGTGCGTCGAGATCATCATGATGGATTTTATCAACATCTGCAGCATCTTTTCGCTCATAATAGCAGTTTATGCTAACAGTTTCAGCATATAGTGTCTTTGAGCTTTATTAGCGCTGAAATCGACTGTAAAGTTCTTGCTGGCAGTGCTGCTTTCAGAGACAGACCGGGTGTGAGTAAACACTGGCTGGTGTTGCTGGGGGCTTTGAGAGCGGCTAGGGGACAAATGGGGGGGGCCTGGATACGTTCTATAGAGGCACGAGCTCACCATTCACACCATGACCGACAGTGGCCAAAAGGACAATTAGAAAGAGACACTTTACTCTCCTCAGAAAGGTCGACACCAGAGCAGATTACGTTCAAACAGCGGTGTCAACAGGGGGCACCGACACATGGACGTGTTTGAAATGAACAGAAGAAGAGGAGGGGGTGAGTTAACCCTTTAACACTGACGGTACCCGCAGGGCTAGTCACGCTAGCAGGAGTACCGTAATTAAATGACCAGGAAACATCCATCGGTTCCTGAAAGTTGAGAAGACATGTTGTCATTTCTGCAATCCCTTTCGCTCTGTTGTTGAGTCATTACCGTAATGACAGCAACGTTCTAGCTCCCTCTTCAACCCGAGGTAGAGGAATTGAGTGACATTTCTCAGCTAGATAGAGTTCTTACTTTACTTTAGAGGAAACTTCTGGGACTGCTTCAAGACTGTTACAATTAAAACAAGCAAAAAAATGAGATTAGAATGAAAGAAAAATGTAAACGTAAAAACAAATAAACAATAAAGAAAGAAAAAGAAAAGAATAAAAGGAGAAAACATTGATGTTGATGTGATTACGGTAATCCTAATCAATCTGTTCAAATCATTATTGCAATGACACCAACTTGGATGTGAAGTGCAACTTTCAGGAACTGACCGACATTTTCTAATAGCACAAGTAGTCATGTAATTACGGTACTCCAAAGTATGCTTGTGCTGAACGCTAATGAAAGTAATGAGGGATGGATGGATAGAGACAGATAGATAGATAGATAAATGGTCAAATGGGATTACTCCAGGAACCGAGTGACACTGTTTTCTGCGTGGCTAGTGGTGTGATGACGGTACTCCAAAGTATGCTCGCGCGAGTGTATCATCAGCAAAGGCGACAGTGTTTTTAAAGGGTTAAGTGTGACGGATGTAACTGAGTGTCTGCTGTGCTGTGGAGAACAAAAAGGAGTGAAGAGCTGAGGAACACTTGGCTGGACCCCCCCCCCCATCTCCCCGTGTGTGTGTTGAGGGGGGTCAGGCTCAAGTGTTTCCCCATTACCAAACAGAGCATGCGCATGTGTTGACCTGCAGGTGTGTGAACTTCAGGATTACGTGTTGAGTGTGCACTCAGTCACAGGAAGGAGGGAGGGAGTGGAGGGGGGGTGGTGGTGGTGTAAGTTCTATCTGGTCTCTCACCTGCTGTGGTGCACTGCTCAGGCCCCCCTGCCTGGAGGTTAGCTCAGCTGGGATTGGCAGACTCCAGGCCTCCTCAATAAGAGGGAGCATTTTACTTTTACTCTGTAGGCTACTGAGCTGGGGGCTACTCAACTGAGCCTAGGGGAATGGAAAACGACGTGAAAAAACGGAAAAAAAAAACAAAAGACAAGGCTTTTTTTAATAAATAGTTGGTAAGCTCCGTGCACCAGCTCTGTGACGTACTCCAGATTTTCGGGTTTACATCTTACTCCAGTCACAACAGCGGTTCAGTTGAAGCGCTCGTTTGTTCTTGTTCTTTCCCTGATGTTGTGACTGGAGAGGGAAGTAAAACCGATCACTGGCGAAAATCGGTCATGAAGCTGGTGCACTGAGCCTGTGCAAAATAAAAACCTCAAAACAAAATGGAAAAAAATGAGCATCAATGGTTAAAAAAACAAAACAAAAACAAAACAAAAATAAAAAAAGGCAGGTTATAACACAAGTGAAGCCACGCTGGACATCGATATGCAAATCTATGTCTGTGAATCGCTCTGGCAGCGTGGTCGGGCAGATTTATCAGCACAAGGAGGAACTGGAATGACACTCAGCGACAATAATCCCAAACACAGTCAGTCAAACACAGTCCATTAAAACAAGCCGCTGCGCTTGTCTTAATGCCCATGGCTAACTGGTGAAAATGCAACATTCCCACATGCATATGTAAAGGAAAATGACTGATTTTTAGAGGAAGCTCAGAGCAGAGAGATGAACAAATAACGTCTCAGGACCCCAGATGTGTGGAATTAGGAACGTGCCAAACGAATAGTTCAGCTTGTCCTGGCTAAAGGCACCGCTGCGAGTGAGTGAGCAGTAGATGAAGGGCTGCGTGTCAATCCAGCACACACTTCTAACCCCAGCGTATCACCGGTGATACGTTTACACTTGGAGTACCGCCGCTACCTACAGGAAGTATTCAATGTTCCCCGAGAGCTAAAGGAGATGCACTAGATTCCCCTACCTGTTGTGAAGAAGGAGCTAGGAGAAGGGGAAAACCCTTCATAGCCGTGTTACTGTCACTATGGTAATCCCATTCGCTGTTACTGGCAAGTAGGGATTCCACAATTAAAGATTTTCCAGGTGCGATTATCTGCAAGGAAATAATCATTATTCATGATTATATTTACTATGGTGGGAAACAAGGAGAATGTAAATATTTTGTATTAATTTATTTCAAAATAAATTCAAATTTTAATATTTTCAAAATGTTAAAAAAATCAATTTAATTATTAGTAAAAAGCCAAACATTGCTCAGGCTCTAGATATACACATTTTTCAAACAAAATATTAATCATTACAGAAATATTCACTGTTCACTGGCTTCAAACTGGCCTGTTGTCAGTTTTTGTATTGGTTTTTGAATTATTTAATTTGTTTTTATGTCAGTCATATTTTATTTTTTTAGTTTTATTATTTTATTAGTTTTCCATGTTATTACTTTGTATCATTATTTATTATTATTTAGTGTTTTGATATTTTTCTAGATTTTAACCCCACATTTTCTATTTTCATATTTTATGATGTTTTATTATTGATATATTTTATTGTTGTTTTTAATCTTTGCGCGTTAATCTCATGTCCTTTTTCTTATCTCACTTTTATACGTATATTTCTTTGTTATTTTCAATCAAAATGCTACTTTGAATGGCATGTATTTGTTTTGAAAGGTGCTACATAAATAAATAGATTGATTAGATATGATTAATCCCAACATCACTACTGGTGAGTTACCGTAATGACGGCAACTTCGTTGTGAAGTGCGACTTCTAAACTTCCAGTAACCAATGGATGTTGTGTCCTTCTCCTCGCTCCTTCTTCACCCCAGGTAGAGGAAAGAGTAACACTTCTCAGCTTTCAAGAGCCGTTTTCTGATCGCGGAAATAGTCCTGTAATTACGGTACTCCAATCTCCGGTGATAACCTTGAAGTTTAAGGGTTAATTAAACACCTGTGTGACTTTTATTTTTAAAAACAGACACTATTAACAGGTGAAACAGATGCTGGTGCGTTGAGGACCAGACCTGCTCTCCACCCACCTGCAGACATTTGATACGGTGAGTTAGTGCAGTAGTGTTGGTGCAGCCCTTGCTGCGGGTGGCGTTGATGTAGCACTTGATGGCGTCGTGCGGCTGGTTGCAGGACTCGTAGAGCGTGCCCAGGTCCATCCAGGCGGCGGCGTGGCTGTGGTCCAGCTGCACGGCACAAATGTAGGCCTGCAGGGCGTCCATGGGCTGGTTCTGCTGCTGGTACAACACCCTAGGGGTGGGACGGGATGGAAGGACAAGGGTGGTCAGTGCCAGACTTTCCTCCCGGAATATGGTGTATATGACCTAGTGTGCATGTACTAGATTTTTTTCCCTGCTGAATTTGCACCACGTGAACAGAAGGCTTTATGGAAGGCGGCCTTTTTGAATAACTTTATTGTTCAAAAGTCGGACAGACAATATTTATGTAGTGCAAAAAATAGAACAATACATCAGAGGACAGGCTGAAATAAGTATACTATATGAAATAGTTTATATTAGTTTATATTTTGCACATAAATGTAGAGTTTCAATAAATTTGTATTATTTGTGACATTATTTATTTTTGTCATCTGAAAATTTTAATTTATGGATTTGGTACTTTACCAGTAATGTCATTAAATGAATATTTATCATTTATCTTGACTGGGTGGGGGTGACTGGCAATTGACAGACAATTTAATTAAGACTTGTTTTCTTTCACACTTAGCATAACTTAAATGAGGATTAAAAAAAGATTATTTGATTACGTTGGCAATGCATTTTATTCACAAAAAATATAAACAACAAGACTCCCTGCCATTCTAAATAAACAGAAAATACTGTGAAAAAAAAAATCAGTTCACTATGAAAGAATTAAAGGAGAATTAAATGGAGGAGGATTAAAACCTTAGTTTTTAACTGCAGTATTTTTATTTTGAAATTAAGATCATGTTCTGGGAAGCACACTGGGTAGAGAGAAACAAGGGTCAAACTCGGGTGTTTGGTGGAAGTGAGCTCGTACCCTATAGAGCACCAGGTGTCTGCGCTGGCCTCCGATTTGTCGATGGATTGCCGATAGGAGATGAAGGCGTCCTGGACCTTTCCAATACTAGAGTAGCACCTGTAGGAGACACACACATACACACAGTCAGACGTCTGTGTGTTCATGTGTTTCTGTTCATGAGACATGGACAGAAATGTTTGTATTTCTATTAGTAATAGTATAATCATGATAAATCATTATTACAAAAGTATGAGTCGTGAGGTCGTAATAAAAAATATAATGGATAAACAAACAGAATTTTGCACAGAAGTAATTTTCCATTAAATACAACAACAGATCAGCAGACCCAACATACTACTACATAGCGGCTACACTACCAGAAGGCTTAGTGCTCTGGGCGCATGTGACTCAAAAGTCTTGACAGCCAGTGCAGCCCTGAAACCACAGCTCACCTGCCAAGGAAGTACCAGGACTGTCCAGAGTTTGGGTCGGCCTCCAGAGACTTCTGTAGACACTGGATGGCATAGCTGTCCCTGGTGGCTCTGTCCCCGAGCTGCTCCACTGTGTGATGCATCCAGCCTGGAAAAAAATAACAAAACACATTCATCACCGGCACTCATTCCATTCCCTGTGTCTCTGAGGTCGATTTGAACCAGCCATTATATAAAAGCTGCTACCAAATCATCACACATTTCTGATTTCTTTTCATACATCTATGATGAAAATGAGCAAACATTCCATCATTTTCAGGATTTTAAACTTTTAACCAATCAATGTACATACAAAAACCAACAAAAACACAGGAACAATCTTATATTTTCTATATATTTTCCATAAAATAAATAGTAGGTTGGTGTATTGTACAGCATTAGTATATTTTATGTAGTGCCACACAAAACACTGGCTGGTATCAAAGTTTCAAAAATATGACTAAATAATTTCAAATGTTGCAAAATTTCAGGCCACTAGCTCTAACGCAGCCAAAATATTCACCAAAAGGCGAAAAAAGGCTTAAGTGTCAAAAACGTCAAACATTCCATAGTTGTCTGCAGTTTAACCCTTCAAACACGGGTGCAGAGAAACTTACCTAGCTGCTGGAGGGTAGTGGCCTTCACCTGTGCAGGAAGATCCTCTGTCTGCAGGAGGCTTTCGTAGGCCTCCTTGGCAGCTCGGTATCTCTTCTGCAAGAAAGGAGGAGTGGAGAAGAGAGAGGACAAAAGTTGTGACTCTATCTCTACACTGACGAAAAGGGAGAAGAACCATCAGCATACAAAACAGGGGCTGGGGGTGGGGGACAGACTTCCTTGTTTCCATGGCAACCCTGGCTGAGCGCAATCTGCCATTCCCTCCCTCCCTCCACTCACACATCCTCCTCAAATCGGTCAGCACATGATTCCAAAACCAGGATTTCCCAGGCGCTTCGAAGTCCCCAATGACACACGTCACCACGGCAACAATCACCAACATGTCTGACAATTACTAGAGACGAATCATCGTGGAAGGGGACATTGTGCAACAAAAAAAGAAAAAAAAAAAAAAACACTTACCTGAATCTCATATAAATGAGCGATGTGGAACTGAACTGTAAAGAGAAAAGGAACAAAGTTAGCTTGAGGTTGCTAGGCAATGATTCCCAAAGCCGTCTTGGATTTGTTTGTCGTCACACTGGGAAAAGTCGAGGGAGCAGACACCTTCCTGTGTCTGGGGCGCTGCAGTGTCTGATCTACACTGCCTGAGTGACTCTCAGCAGATGGAAGGAGAGAGAGGGATGGAGAGAGCGAGAAAGAGCGATAGAGAGGGAAGGACGGAGGGAGGGAAGGAGCCGGTATCAACTCTGTGTAGTCTGTATGTGAAGACAAACAGGACAACGTGGAGCAGAAATAGAAGCTGCAGTGTGTTCAGAAGAGAAAGCAGAATTGGTGCTAGCATATGCGTGTATACCATAATTACACGACTATTTGTGCCATCAGAAGTGCAACTTCTCAACTTTCAGGATTTTTTTATTTGAAAAATAGACTAATTAATTTATTTATTTAAAAATCCTTGGATGTTTTGATTTATTTATTAAAAAAGCAATGACACTGACATTGTGACATTCCTAACTGAGAAAACTAAATAAATAAATCAAAGAAATAAATGGAACTTACTTTCAGCTTTGGACAAAGTGCAGGGATTGGAGTCAATCAAAGCCAGCTGAAAATGCTGAGGAGGAAAAAAAATGTTCATCTTTTTTGTACCACTAACATCTTTTCACTCCACCCGTGATCAACCCGCAGGAATGATCCCGCATCAGCCACGTAAACCGGTAACGACAACGTTGCTGCTGCCCTTTTCCCTTCCACATTCAAATATCAGACATGTATCCAAGCTGCCACCAACCTTTAGGCTTGACTCGTAATCTGTGTTGACCTTGAACATGAGACCCAAGCGTAGATGGATCTCTTTGGCCCGGGAGAAGCCCGGGTCAATGTACAACACCTCCTGGAATGCTTTGATCGCCCTGGGGAGGACAGAACGATGAAGAGAATGGAGGTGTGTGCACACACACACACACGCACACGCACACACACACACACACACACACACACACACACACACACACACACACACACTGAGGAGAGCAGACATTTGAACAAAATACACAGCCAGAGCTGACGCAGCCATTCCTATTCTTGCTCAGTGCACATTTCTCAAGGAACTGGTGGAAGTGTCTGTGTGATTCAGGTTTTTACTGCTGCTGGGAAATAGATGGAGCCTCTGATAGATTTCACATTTTCTTGTGAAATTCTGTCATTATTTTGAGTGATATTACACCTTAGTTTAGTGGCTAAACGCTGGATGACAAGCAGGAAGTACTGGAAGGTGTGTGCCCTTTTCCATCATCACAGCAGCGGATTCTTATGGCCCGAACAGAGCTGTCCATGGTGGTAGTGTTACCATGGAAACAGCAGATGACAGCCATTGGCAACACAAACACACACAGCTGAGTCGGAGATGCTCTCCAGTGGCTCAACTCTCCAAAAGCCAGATTACTGCTTCAGTGTTGAGTCGCTCCGCATTGAATCTTTCTGCTGTGTTTTTTTCCCCCCGTGTTTTTCTTTGTTGACGTCAAGCAATAGCGTCCTAAAGTGAGCGGATCTTCTTACCACACTAATTACAATAAGACTGACAGGGAAGTGATGCTCCGAGATCGGTTATTCTGTGTCTGGTAGCTTCTCTGCTAAAGTGTCTGCTAGCTTACACCATTGTGAGTGTTTCTATTTCTACGTCTGTCTGTGTAGCTCGGCATTGAATCTTGCTGCCAAGATTCATTTTCTACCCGTTATTGGTGTTTTTCTTTGTTTACTTCAAGCGACTTCCACTCACTTTTTCAGTCAAAATCACCTTTTGGTCGGTTCTATTTTGTCGATGAAGTTCCACTCTGAGAGCCGGGAAAGTCACATGACAAACACCATCCAATCACAGTTGTTGTCGTCTGTGGAGGTCCACGTAGCTGTGACGCGTACTACATTTTTGGACGTCAAGCTATGCCAACACTACGTCGTTACTACGTTAATTTGATGCAGAAGCGTAAATGAGGCTGAACTAAACGTATTATAAAGAAAAAGAACTCACCACTGAAAGGCATTATAGTGGAAGTAGACCATTCCAAGGCCATACAGAAAGGCAGCATTCTGTGTGTATGGGGAGAGAGCATTTCATCAGGCAAAGTAATATAATACAAATAACAAACATAATTATAAATAAAATCCAACATGTCAACAAGGGGATGGAGATGCGGCCTACCTTCCAGTAGTCTGACTGTAAACTGTAGTACCTCTGGTATGCCGATAATGCTGCAAGTAAAGCAGAGAGGAGCTGAGAATGAGTTTGTGTTACCACAGTAGCGAAAAGGAACAAATGTAATAAAAGTGATGTCACCAGGGTCCTTCCAGAAAAAGTGTCTGCTAGCATTTCCGCCAATGTGTCTACTAGCATCTCTGCTAACGTCTCTGCTAATGTGTCTGGTGGCATCTTTCCTAACCAGGGCAAACATGTACCACCGTCTCCAGGACATCGTCGCTCAGTGTGAAAATGTCACCACCAGTTCACAGGTTGTTCTAAATTTTTAAAATGCTTCTGTCTCTGGAAGCATTTTTTAAAAAATAATCGTAAAATCTGGATTTTCGTCACTCACCTTTTGGATAGTCCTCCAGGAGGAGGTTGAAGTGTCCGAGCTGACAAAATACCTCTGGCTCCACTTTCCCCTCGGCCTTCAGGATGAGCGAGTCATAGCAGCGAACAGCCTGAGGACACACACAGAGTTAGTGTGTGTGTATACACACACAGCAGAGCTTGAACATGGACCAAACACAACCAGAGACCAGAGTGTGTAACTCCAATTATTTCCCGCAGATATAATTCTGTAACAATTAACATGGTGAAGTTTGCTACAGAACTTTATTTAAAGATCTTTTGCGACAAAAACAGTTCCTGAAGTTGGTGTTTCAAAAAAACAACAGGCTAGTCAATGTATCGCTATTTTATTTACATTCTACAAAAGTGTGCGCACATTTGAGTCGAGCTTGAAGCCAGCTCTGCCAGGTCCTTTGTGTTTAGCCCTTTAACACTGGCGCTAGCATGCTTCCCCGTGATTACACGACTATTACTATAAGAAAACGCTTCCTAAAAGCTGAGAAGTGTCACTTGGTTCTCCGACATGGTGTGAAGAAGGAACGAGAAGTTGCACTTCCCAGCCCAGTTGCATCAGGGTGATGACGTGCTGGCTTCCGGTGACAGAGCAATTGGGATTCAGTAATTCAGGGATTTCAGTAACTGATACAGTGCAGTACGTCCACCCAAAAGATGTGTTCTTTCAAGTGAATTGTTTGCCAACGGGACGACATCTGTCCACCCGTCCGCCACACAGGTTGACGGGCTAATTGAAAGCAACTAGAACTGTTCGCACAAGCCGCAAATCCTCTGTACCAGCAGCGTTTCTGCTCCGGGCACAAAGCACAGTCTGACCGGTCCGTTTTTTTTTTTAATACCGTAGAATTATACAACAATACCAATATAATTTCAACATAAGTGTGATATCTGAGGAAAAAAAAGTATATTCATGTATATGGTGTGTATGTATGTGTATATATATATACACACACACACACGCGTAGACATTTTTTTCCCCAATATTACAGAAGAAACAGACAAGCAGAATTGAGTCCCTGTGCGTTCTCCACCAGAACCCTTATTACAATGTGTCACTGACTGAACAATAAATCAACAAAAACAATAACACATGTGCAATACCCTTATTATACACAACTATATATAAATAAATACACACACACACATTCTAGTATTCTGCCTTGAAATAAGTCTTTTTTTTTTAACCTCCCTAAGACCCTGCGTACACATACTTGGATGTTATATTTCATCACCTTATTTCTTTGTAAAGCCCCTGAGCTTCTTTTAAAGTGCAATGTAGATTAAATGTATTATTTTTATTATACTTAATTTTTATACTCATCCCACATAGCATGAAGGAATAAAAATGTACAGCAAACCTAACCCAAACTATGTGAAATTACCCACTGTGGGATAATATTTCGAGTCTCATCGTATCTACAGGGCCAAGACCGTCCTAAAAGAGGGTTTAGTACACTGAGACATTATTTTCCTAAACCCAACCATTCGAAGCACAAGCTAGATGAAAGCGTTCCGTTCACCTCGCTGCTGTCATAGGTTTCCTCTGTTCCTGATGATACACTGACCCAGTTCTGTCAGAAGTTGAACTCACACTTCAGCTGCACGCAGTCGGATCAACGGAACAACCCTGTGGGTTCCGTTGATCCAAACGCAGAGGCCATCAGCACAGAGCTCTGGGATTGGTCAAAGCACGGCGGCACCAAAATCAGCGATTTTCACTCGTGACTCACTCACGATTCACGATAAGTCTGACGATACATGTATAATTCATTATTTAAAAACATTTATTTTTAAAAAAGACAGAACTTCCTCAGTTTATACTGAATTAATAAAAGTGGTTTTGTTTTTTAAATAAACACAAGAGTAGTTCATGTTTGACAGGCGTGTGTAGATCAGCTAAGATGGCGACGTTAGATTTAGACACCTTTTCCTGAGGAGTTTATCGAAGACATCACATAATGACAAGATGGCTTATCATGCCGCTCTTGGTCAAAATGACATAATGTGCAGAACAAGCCATTAACCATGCCATTTCCATGATGGCCCCTCGCACAGCGGTAGCAGCATGCTAACACTTGTTTCTCATGGTACATCCAACATTTAAAACTCGAGTCAGGAGAGAGAATTGAATAGGACCATTCATAAACACAACAGCATCTGATCCACAACACAACACACAACTGCGCTAGCCGGAAAAATGAGTATAAGATGATGCTGCAACACAGAAATAGCAAGTAGCTAATTTCCATCTGTTATCCAACAACGAAGAAACCAAAGTACGTCAATCCAAATCCCTTAAACAGAATTCATTCATCTGTACGGAATCCTGCGGTGGTGGACGGATAGCGATAGTACCTTGGAATAATCATGATTCTGCGATACGAATCTTGGAATTCTGTGATATGTATGCGGGAATTCTGTGACAGTAACTCATAATTCTGTGACAGTATCATGGATTTACAAAAAAAATCTCATTGGTGATTGTTCTTTTTTCTGAGGTGGCAGCAGCACGTTTACATACTAAGGAAACTGATAACACAGCCCAACTTTAAGTTAAGAAGCAGAATATATCGGAATTCTGTGATAGCTACTAATAAATCTGTAATACGTATGTTGGAAGACTGATATGTATCTCGGAATTTAGTGACAGTAACTCATAATTTTGTGATAGTATCACGGTACACAAGATATGAATCTTGTGTACCGTGTGTGAGGTGTGAGGTGGCAGCAGAGGTTTCCATACTATGGAAACTGAACACGACCCTACTTATTTGTTAAGAGTCAGGCTGGTGTGACATCACTTGTAAAAACAATACACCCCCCATTCAACTGGGGGATGTAGTGATGCTGCTATGCTCGATTAGCATTGAAAGGTAAAAAGCAATGGTTGTTCATACTGTCTGAGCAAATGTCTTGCACCAGTGCTTCATCCTAACCATCCTCCCATAACAACAAGCGAGCAGTTCCGTGGATAGATCCTTGGAGCTGTCAAAGGCATCACATTCACCATTTCCTATAGTTTCAGATACATGACAATGTGTAAGTGTTAGCTTGGAGTTTGGAGCAGCAGCAGCAGCAGTGTGTTGTGTAGCGGAAGGAAGGTTGGGTGTTTAGGAGCTAGCTTTCTATCGCACACCACATGTGAAAGAAAACTGTAAACAAAATGAATCGCCTGCGAGTGAAAAACACCCTTATTTAACAAAAAGACACGTTTATACGTGTATTAACACGTCGACAGCACACACACATGATAGCGGGAAACACATTCGTATATCAAAGTGGATTTACAGCAAACGGTGTCACTCCGCCATGTACCGCCATCTTGGACAGTCAGCCAGCCATTAAGTTAACGTTATTTAGAACGTTTGTCAACTCGTTCACCACGAATACAACCACAACACGACCCGAACTCCCACAGCCCGGTTGGTTGAACCTCCTTAAGTAACCAAACAATCCCGAATGTGGCTAAGACACTGTGATCAGTGACCAGCGTTAATCGGGTGTTCCGTGCACCGGGTGGGCTAACGTTTAAACCCCAGCGTCACATCCCCGGAGCGGTGAACGTTGGGAGGCACACCGGGAAGCAGACGTTTAGGACTTGTATCTCCGATCTCACAATAAAGCCCCGAAAGTTTCCCCATTAACGCACAGCGCTTCATGCAGTCAATGTGCCACACAAAACTGTGACGACGTTGTGTTTTGATAGTAAGAAAGAGGCAGGTATTCAAGGGTAACTTAAGGGAATTGACTCACGGGGAAAGGCGACTGCCAAACAAACATTGCCTAACACTGGTATTTTGCAACCCAGGGTTAGAGACGCCGTTTCGCCGCAGGTGCAGGGTCGCTTTGCATCGGATGAGAGTCGCTATCTGGTTAAGCTAGCTTGCTAGCTAGCTAACAGAGGGGCTGCGGCTAGCTGGCCTTGGCGAGCGGGCCACTCGCATTCAGGTCGACTAGCGAGTTTAAGAGCCAACTCGCAGCCGCACATAGTCGTTAACGGGTGGGGATAAGCTCCAATGCCCATGTAACGACTTGGGCGTAACATATATCCAGTTTGATTCGCTACCTTCATCAACAGGGCCTTCGTTCTGGCGCCATCTTCATGAAGCTTCTGAAATCCAAACAGTGAGCTGCAAGCAAGAGGACAACATAGGCGGCTCAGTGTTACTTGCACAGCAGCTCGGATAAATTCTCGACATGCAAGGGCAGAAAACAGTTTAATTTTGAACTGTGCGTTCATGGGAGTGCACCCGGTTGCTATTCAGACCTGTCAATCCCGACCAAACTGTCCCTCTCCTGGGCTGTCAGTGTCGGAAAGTCCTCCTCTGTTTCACTCGCTTTTCCCGCCGCCATTTTCTTTTCCTCATCACCACCAGCAGCAGAAGCCGAGCCGAGACTCCGAGCAGCAGCGCAGGCAGCAACGACGAGAGACACACTGCACGATTGCATGGAAAATCACGAAGCGGATACGACCGCTTTGTTCCGCTGTATCAAAGAGGGGAAACGGAAGAAAACGGAACGATCAAAAACTTTTTCTCCAGCATGAAAAGATGCGATACGATGTAGTAAATCCGTTCGTGGGGGGACAGACTCGCTCTCCGGGCTGCTCTTCAAACGTCACATTTTCACCAAAAAGTGCTAATAGTGGCGTTACTGGAATGCGACGAACTAATTCCAATAGCCAAGATGTGAATATTTCACAATAACACACGTTTTGGCCGCGAAGATAAAGTTGTTATAATTGTGTCAACCCAAGCGAACCCACGCGCCGCTCTAGCCACGCCCTCGCCCCTACTCAGCCAATGGAAACGCGTGAATCCCACCATATGACTTCCTTCGCTTTTATCAAATGTTCCTTTTCTCGCTCCAGACCAGTAATAACACATTTATTACACTGGCGTGTACTATACTATAAAACACATTAGTACCCACTTTTGCACTAAAACACCACGTCATACCCACCTCCCTTAAAAAAAAAGTCGGTTAGTTATTTCTGTCATGGAGCGCTTAAAGTTTCTGCCTTAACCCTGTCAGGCTTACGTCTCCGCTGGTTTGTTTCTAAAATAAAGCAAAAAAAAGTTGCTCGGTTTAATCATGCGATATTAATGCATTTGAACTGACGTGGCAGAGCATCACAATGTGGGCGTGGTTTCACATTGTCAACATCCTGGTGACATAACTCCGAACTCCAAAATGGCGACGGCGGACCAAAGAGAGGGTCAGTGATGTTATTTTGTACAGTTAACTGCCGGTTTCCCTCATTTTAATGCAGAAAAACATATAGAAACGACTCCGATTTACTATTTCGTTCCTATCTACCGCACAGAATTCTGAAAAGAGGAAGAAATTGGACATTTAGTGGTAGTCATTTAGTGTTAGCCGGCTTGCATTAGCTTCACAATGAACATATAGCCCTTAATGCAGTGTAACACATCCATTCTGACCATTTGTTATTTGCGTGTTTTTTAAAAGCTCCATAGTTTATTAAACGGTAAAACCGGATGTTTCCGTTGTACGGAAAGAAGAGATACATTCTCTATCTCTTGTAGATAGAGAATAGACTAGTCTATTATTGTAATTTACCCATTTAACACAACATGGAGGGCATGGACTGGGGGGAAACAATAATAAATATTATAAAGAGGTACTTCAAAAAGTATATTCATCTTAAATACTTACCAAAAGCTTTATATGTAAAGTAATTAAGTGTATTAAAGTGATAGTAATAAAGTGGATAAATATATGAAGAAAGCAGTAGTTGTAAGCTGTGCAGGGAATGTTATCTATAGCTACATTATTTTACTTATATGCTGCCTATCTGCCATCAGGCCAGGAAGAACCCGAAAGTGAAGACGAGGTCTATGAGGTTGTGGACCTGACAGAATATGCCCGCCGGCATCAGTGGTGGAGCAGGGTGTTTGGGAGCAACTCGGGTCCCATCGCTGAGAAGTATTCTGTGGCAACGCAGTTGATGATGGGAGGGGTGACAGGATGGTAAGTGTCTGCATCCATCTTGTCAGTCCTTCCTGGTTTTCTAATTCAACAATAGGATTGGATGAGTAATTAATGAGTTATGTATGTTGATTTTGAGCGTTTTCTCGCCCTCAGGTGTGCTGGTTATCTGTTCCAGAGGGTTGGGAAGATTGCTGCGACGGCTGTGGGTGGAGGGTTCCTCCTTTTACAGGTAAGAGAACCACATCCATGTGTTTTTTTTCGTCTGGTATCCTTGTGAGCGGCACAGGAAATGAAATAAACAATGAATTTAGGCGATTTCAGATGACTTCTATGCAGTTTCAAGAGCCCAGTCAGGGGTTTCCGTGCATTTATGCAAAACTACAACACCAACAGCTTTCAGCCTTACATGGTTAGACCCAGGACAAAAATCACTACAAGAGTATGAATTTTCAGGCCATAAATGCATAAACTGAGCCCAGAGTCATAAAACGTTCACCTGTCCCTACGCTGTTCTACGCGCTAGGCTCACAATGAGACTTGAATCTGCGTTTTAGTGTTTAAATCACACTTCTAGTTTAAACAATGGCCGAGTTAGAGGGCTGTGAAAACAGGCATTTTCTCTGGAATCCCATTCATTTCTAATGACGGGAAAAATTAGTTGTTTTTCGCGATTCTCTTGGAAACCGTTAACATGACGGAGTCATAACATGAGATTTCAGATAATTCCTCATAGAAGAATTGGCCTATTAGCCTAGCGCAGCATGCTGCTTGGCAGTGGAAAGATTAGCGTAGGGCTGGAAACGTGGTGACAAAAGGTGCTTATTATGGTTTTCATTGACAAACACACAGGTGAAATGATGCCTGGATCGATTACCACAAACCCACAGAGCAGCCTGGGATGAGAATTTAAACGAAGGTCAGGGCAGCGGTAGTGTTTCTTAGACTGAAACATGACAGCTGCAGCTAATCCCTGGTTAGTACACAAATAAGAGCCTTGAAAAACGGAGAACCACCTATGACATTTCCCCCATGAAGGAGCGAGCTGCAGAGGAGGATTCGATTACTGGAGCATGTCGTAGCATTCAAATAAACATCCCAATGACTATTCTTGCAGATCGCCAATCACAGTGGCTACGTGCAGGTGGACTGGAAGAAAGTGGAGAAGGATGTGAACAAAGCCAAAAAACATCTAAAGAAGAAGGCCAACAAAGCTGCGCCGGAAATTAACACGTTCATTGAGGAGGTAAAGGTACTTGTGTCAAAGCTTGCTTTTTATCTAAACCTTTTTGTGCCTTTGAAAGCTGTCACATCTTTCTGTTTGATCTTTTCCCCTGTACCTGTAAGTCAACAGCGCCCTCGTGTGGACTATTGTGGATACTGCAGCTTCCTGCTGTCACATTCCACACCCTAAGAAATACTGTACAAACATGGATTATAACATGGTTTTATTCTCAGGTCCAGGCTAACACACATTGGCTGTGTGTTTGTATGTTAACATGAATTTCTTTTTTAACGTGTTATTTGAATTAATACTGACATGAATTACTACGACCAGGAAAAGTGTGGGGAGTCATGGAAGAGTCTGGATGGGGAACTCAGGAACCATCCAAATATGAAGCAATTACAAAAAAAAGACAAAGATGCAGGAATTAGTTTCAAAAGGTTCATTGTATAGTTAATATATTGTATAGGTGTATATATTGTTTGCCTTATTTATTTATGATGCTGGATTACCTCACATTTGTTCTGTAAAATTACATTTTGGAATATGTTGACTGTGAATTTATGTCGTTGAAATATTTTGTCAGACGTTGTTAATTGAAATGAAATTTATGTTGCTAATTATTGTAATTAATAATTTAAAGGGATTTATGGATAGGGGATGGGATGAAATAAAAATCAGTGTCTTGGTTAACTCCCATCTTCTCTCTCATTACACAGGCCACAGACTTTATTAAGAGGAACATTGTCTTGTCCAGTGGGTTCGTCGGTGGCTTTTTCCTGGGTTTGGCCTCCTAAAGCGGCACACGCATGCACGCACACACACACACACACACACACACAGACACGCACACACACCATCAGTTCCATCATGACGTCGGTTAATTTCACGGTCCAGTTATCTGTGTTTTAGTGAAACAACCAGGCCAGATTCTCCAAAGTGTTCTTCAGGAAAATCCTAAATAATGTGTTCAGGTCTAAATTAAGAAGTTCATAAATATAACTCCTCAATGTCTTCTCAAGAACAGTCTCAAATGTTACATATTTATTTTTCCTGCTTATGAACTTCTTAAAATAGGCAATTGCGGGAAAACTATGACAAGTGATGTCAAATATGACAATTGCTGTTGGTAACTGTTAAGCTTGCTAGATTCTATAAACAGACAGGAAACATAAATAAATCAAAAATATAATCTACATGGAGCTGAAACTAGGACCTACTTGGTAAAACTTGATGGAAAACACTCACGAACTGCATTTGCGAATATCACCTTTTTTCTTGTATATTAAGATAGTAAGATTGAAGTTAAAAAAAGACAAGATTTTCTTATGAAGGTTTATGAGTCTGGCCCAGGATCTGTTGTGTTGCAAGTGTGTGTGTGTTGGGCGTCAAAGATGCTCGGATTGTACTGTGAAGACTCACCTGTGGGATCTCTGAGGTTTTCACGTTCTCGGATGTTTCACGTATGTGCTGCTGTAAATTCATGGCCGTCCCTTGAACTTAAGGGCTGTAAATATCAGATGACGAGTGGGAATCAACCACGTGTGTATGTAAATCACAACTACAACAACAACACCATCGTTCTCTCCACACGTTAACTGACAGGATGAGCGGCAGCTGCACCAGTGTTGTCCTGTTTGATTCCATCAAAAGGACCAACCTTTTGAGTGAACAAACTCTATTGAATCAATTTTTGAAACGATTAGTTTCACAGTTCAGCTGAGTGCGGCAGTAAAATGCTGTGGGTGAATGTGATTCGTTGATTAATTCACTGATACCAATCACTCATTAAAAGCGAAACCTACACTGTAAATTAAACTTAAACTCAGTGTTGCCAAGTTAGCGAATTTGTTGCTGTATGTCGCAAGTGTTGAAACACCTAGCGACTCTGTGGTGTTTTGGAGACTGTCGGGGGAATTGAATGAATCTTTCTACTGAGCGGATTTGAATGAGTCAGTACACCTGAAAGAAGTGTTGCGTGTTCTTACTGTGCAGTGAAGTGCATCTCTTCACCCATTAAGTGTAAGTAGCTGTTTGCAGTAAACAAGCAGGCACATTTAGAAAACCACACGTTTTGTTTGGCGCCTTACACTGTGTCTGAAATGTGCAATGTGTCAAGTGTATTTTCAAATGCATGCAGCTGCTACTTTACCCCCTCCCTGTTTCTGTGTAATGTTCTTTTGATAAGACGATGAAGCGTTTGTTTGACAAAAATAAAACATTCCAACCTGACCTGAGTGTTATCGGGACATGGAACAAGAAGATATTCATTCATTCATTCATTTTCTTCATATCGACCAGCCAAATCCAGTTGCTCCTTGATTGAAACCAACCCTGATGACACTTCTGTTTGCTTGTTTATTATAACTACTAAACACAAATATATACACCATAGTATTTAAAAATGTACAAGTGCAAATCTAGTAGCACAACATGGTAATCTTGACAGGTTTTTGTCAGAATTACAGCCACAACGTTGACACGATAATTTTGTAAAAATGGATTTGCATTTAATCTTTGACATCAGGTTCGCATATAAAGGTGAAGTGATGAACACTCGTATGCAGTCAAAGACGGCTCAGAGTGAATGAGGTCAGATGGGCATTTTGAGGAGGGCGCATTCAGTCAGCAGCGTCAGCAGGGTGATGATGTATCTGCTGTTGGAGATCTGAAACAAAAGGACACATATGTTCATTCTGCGTCGTTACCCAGTTCGTACACGAAACCCCATGTGTTTGAATTTGTTCTGAGCCAAAAAAAAAGAACAAAAAAACAAACACCACTTCCAGTTACTGCAATTGTTTCACAAGTGTTTTTAAAAAAAATTATATTCATGTTTTTAATGCATTTTAAAACTAGTGTTTTTAAACATGTTAAATTGTCTTGTGTGCCAGCATTATACCGTTTTTTTTGTTAAGGAATGATCAAATTAGCTAAAAAACACTAAAATAAAAATATTGTGACCTAACAACAAACACATTTCTTTAATTAGTAAAAATAAAGTTATTTGCATGTAAAATGTAGTCAATGAATATTTAGAACAACTAATTTATATTTGCTATAAATTTGCTAAGGTACAACAATTTTATAAATTCTATATAATAAACGAAAATTAAAGTGATTTGTATTTAAATACCTTCAAGTGCCATACCATAACATCAAAAATACAATTAGTAACTAGAATTAACGTTCTTGATAAACAAAATATAGTCAATGAAGATTTGTAACAACAAATTTATATTTTGTATGAATTTGTAAAAAAAAAAAAAAGTTATATAATGATTTAAATACAATATATTGATTCAATTAAAATATATTATTTAAATTATTTGTTATAAAATGTTTTGTTAAAAAATACTTGTTATAAATTTTCATTTGTTTTATCGATTTATAACAACAAATCATAACAAATAGGGTTGCCTGTACGGTTCAGTAACGACACCTCAATGACTTTACTCCAGCCGTGGGTGGAAGCCAGTACCTTGATCCTGCCGCTGCTCATGGCCGTACCCAGTGCTGTGGACACCTCACTGAGGTTCCCCGCGGACAGATCGAGCCTGAAGTGTCTGTAGAAGTGGCTCTTCAGCGCCGCCATGAACTGTGTGACCTCCTTGATGTCAATGCTGCTTGCTTCCTCTGCTCCCTCTGCCCTGGTGTTCTCTCCCTGCACCAGTGTCCTCACGCTGCTCCACAGGTCCCAGGCGTCTTGGGGATTCACGGCGTAGGTGATGCGCAGCGGCGGCACCGCCGGAAGTGTCCAGGTCATCTTGAGCTGCTGCATGTTTGACTCAGTGTGGCAGTCGGTCCACAGCGCCGCCAGCCACTGGAGGCCGGTGTGATTTATTTCCAACGGGCCAAAGCAGCAGTCAAAGGTACGACAGAACCAGGACTTGACCGAAGAGGTGAACGACTCTGGCCCGCTGCTGCCAAACAGCGGCAGACAGATGAAGTCTTTGGGCAGGGAGTGAAGGTACTCGGGGTTGCCGTGGATACACGTGAGCCAGCCTCTCCAGACCAACTTCTGCGGATCGTCCTTCTTGGCGAACAAGTCCTTGGAATGGATCTGTGACGTGGAGCAAACACACAAAGTGCAAAAGGTGAGTCTAAAGAATAAAAACATCTCAATAAGAAATAGTAAGAACAGTACGAGGATAGGACATAATTTCAAATGTTGTCAAAAGCCAGGCTAAAACAGTGAGTCTTACTTGCCTGTATAAAAACCATCTCAGCATCATCATACGTCTCCACCATCCCCTGCACCACGGAGAAGGACACCCTGAGGCCATTCTGACTTCCTGCCACCTCCACCGCAAAGCCCTTCTGTTTCTCTGCAGCGAGAAACGCCGAGAGCTGTCGGGTGTAGCTGTTCAGCTGCGTGTATCGGAAGTGGTACAGTGGTGTCACGTAGGACAGATGCCACTCTGTCTTCATCAGCAGGGCCAGCTGATCTGGGTCTGCTTTCGCCTTCAACACAGTCAGCAAAGGGACAATAGGATTAAACGTAGTCTTCTGTGCCTTCGTTTTGTCCGGTTTGCGAACTAATCATGACGAAAGAGTGAATCATTGGGGTGAACGAACTATACTGAGCCACTGAAAAGATTCGTTCACTTCACAGTTCAGCTGAGTTTACCAGTGAACTGCTGCAGGTGAATCTGATTCGTGGTTCATTCCTGGCGAACAAGTCAGTTGATATGAATCCCTCGATGAAAGCGAAACTTGCACTGAAAACTAAATGATTCAGACAAATTTAGTTTCTGAACAAATCTTTTTACTGAATGGATTCTAATTAGTCAGGACACAGAAAATAACTGTTTTGCCCATGACTGGCCTCAGTCACATGAACAGTGACTCACGGTGACATCTTGTGACCTCGGTGCCCTTCGGCTGTTGTTGAGCCGTCGTCCCGTCAGCACTGGAGTGAAACCGAAGTGTGAAGCAGCACTTAGGCAGCTGCGGTAGGACTGTCGATAGCTCTTGCTTTTCCTCCTCCGCTGGACGGCAACACTGTTGATGGGGGTCTTCACCACACTGGAAGACACACAGGTCATCACATCGATTTTGAAATAATCATAGACGTGTTTCTTCTCTGATATAACTCTGCTACTGTTCACACTATGTTGGAAGGACTTGACCCAAAATTACAGGTGTTTCCTTCGAACACAGACCTGGTTCTTACAATTAAACAGACAGATACAGACACATTCAACTGCATATCAAAAATCTGATCTAATTCTTTTCAGTGATGCAAACAGTGAAACTTTCATATATTTTAGATTCATTCAAACATAACATGTTTTGTGTTCTATTTGATTTTTTTTTTTATTTTTAAAACTGACACAAAATATTGTCATATTTTGAGACATAGAGCTGTATGTTTCAATAATCGCCATTAAAATTAACGCATTCTTGACAAAAATTACTGACGTTTTCCATGATATTCTGTTTTTGAGACGCACCCGTACTTCATTGACACCCTAAAAAATGTGCAATAAAACAGTTATGATAGTAGTAAATGGTATTACTGACAAATGTGCAAATTCCAAACGAAAGCGGGAAGTCCTCCACAACTCATTGCTAGCATGCCAGCACGGCTAGCACGAAAGCTACACCAAGGCTCAGTCTCCAATAATTGTGTTGTTTTATTTATCACAACGCAAACTACAAACACAAATAACATTTCCAGTTGTTTCAACCTCAGCAAACTACCTATTTGGATGTTGCTCCATGTCAGACGAGTCGACCGAACACAGAATTCAATCAGGAAACAAATTTGAACCTCCCGCTTACCCAGGAGTCCTCGCGCGCAGAATTGACGAATCACAGCGAAGCAAACAGGAAGTAGTTTTCGTGATTCACAAAGAACTACATATGTTGAAAAAATTTCATAAATGAAATGAAATGAAACTGCAAAACTATTACACATATTGATATATTAACATATCAATATATTCATACATAGAAATTAATTAAATGTATCTATTCAACTACTTTATATGTAATTTTGAAAGGCTTAGAAATTCTGGACAAAAAGGAAAACCACTGTGGCTAATTATGTATCTGAATTTGTCTTTTTTTTTTCTTCATTTGAATTTGTTGTGACAGCTGTGAACATGCAGAACCAAACCTGGTCACTCTCTGTTGGGGAGTAATGCCCTGTTTTTTGGGGAGTGGGGGTTGATTTGTGGATACTGAGGCACCAAGCCCACTCCTCAAACCATAGTCGCTACAACAAAGCTTTGTGACTGCGACCTGAATGCTGTGCCTTTGACAATCCTAAAATAAAGAAAACATTGTGTGATTCACTCACAGCCATTTTCAACCGCTCCTCTCCCCATTACCATGGAAACTGTGCTCTTTTCCATTTTTTTCTATCAGGCATGGTGCTTCCCTGTATTTTCTTTCATGTCTCTGCAACTTGACATTTGCCTTCCTCGTAATTGAGCATCGGCAGCTGACTATTCTGATTGTGTGAGCCTGTGTGTTTCTGTGCACGCCACTTAATGCTATATGCACACATATTTTTGTGCGAATACCTGGATGTTGAATGGAATGATGCACATGTATTACCATACATACTGTATGATGACCACATCAACAACCAATCACGTTTCAGTCGATATTTGTGAGCTCAAACCAATGAGCGAATATCTCGGGTGACGTCAGAGCAGAAGGGATGCAGCACCATGGAAACTGGAGGGGTTGACACAGGAGCGACCAGCGCATCCTAGTGGCACTGGATGCCTGTGTACCACCCCCGCTCATCCATCTGTGTGAGAAAACTTTGTTATAAGCATCAGTGAACGGATTCATCAAGTGTTTGTGTTTGAGGCCACGCTAAAATGTCTGTTTTTAATTTCTGTCAGATAATTAAAGTAAAGTAAAGTGTTTGACGAAAAAGAAAAAGCAAGATTAAATGTCATTTAATGACAAATATCCATAAACTTGAATTTTATAATACTATTTCTTTCTTGTTTTCAGATTTATATTGCTTTCTTCATTGAGGATGGACATGTGAATCAAGCCTTCGCCTCTAGGTGGCGTCAAAATCCCATCCCAAGGTCTGTCTTCCTTCACCTGAGCATCTTGGTACCTGCCAGACATGAACACGTCTCTGACCACTTTGTTGGGAAAAATCATTAATGCATTTGTGAGATTCTCTCATCTCTGTCATCTTAAAGTGCTGACCCTTAACTGTACACTATATTTCTTTTTTAGGAACCTCTCTATGTACCAAAGGGGATCATAGCTGATCAATTATCTTTAAATTGCAATTATTAACATTTCAGACAACGTGCAATATGCGTCAGTATGCGTTCAACCACCAATTTCAGGCTGACGTAAGGTGGTGGGCTTTGGTTGGTCGACGCCTTCGCCGGATGGATTGGACGCAACTGTTGGGGGAGATTAGGAAACTACACCTAAATCAGCCTCCTCCAATTGCCATCTTGGCTCAAACCTTCCTTTAAACACATACAGGATCTCACCCCTTGAGACGCCATTATGGCTCTGCTTTTCCTTTGCTGATAGAGGGAGGAGCCATTTCTGGAAAACGGAGGAATAGCCAGTCAAAGCCAGCCAGCATCTGAGCCAGCGTCGGGACCGGAGGAACGGTGGACCAAGAATCCGGTGTATTGGATTTACTTGCACTATTAAGAAGCACAAACGGTGCCTGCAGCCGTGTCGACTGTCTTCCATTTGGTTGCAGGGAGCTGAAGCACATTGCAACCCGGTCACGTTACGTTGTCGATGGGATAAGCCATCTATGATTCTCTGGGTGTGCACAGCGCAATAACGGCAACCGATTTCCCGGAGCACTGCTAGCTTGCGGTGGCGGGAGCATCTTGATGCAACTCAAGGAGCCCGGTGCCTGGCAGTGTCCTTCGACGAGATGCAGACCTGAGATATGCTTAAAGGGGTGTTGTTTTCTGCAGAAAACGAGGAAACCTCCACGCCCTGCGTTGTGGTCCGTGGATACTACCCAGCTAGCTAGTTCACCGGGGGGAGAAGCACCGGAGAAGGTGGGGCCGCGGTGTGACAGCCTTGGATGGTAGCTAATGGGGCTAGCCGGCTAGCTCTTGAGTGACCACTGGTTTCTTGCCACATACGTTGGAGGACGTTAATTACCCAGAGGCTACAAGCTGGCACAATACAACCCACATTTAGCAGGAAGACACAGCTCCATTGCCGTTTTTTCCCCCTGAGTGGGTGGGACATCTGGGGGGGAGAGCATCCTCGGCTACCTGTCGACTATGGCGGACGACGACGTGCTCTTCGAGGATGTGTACGAGCTGTGTGAGGTGATAGGAAAGTAAGTACTGTCACTTTCTGTTATTCGCGTGTTATAACGGGGTTTATGTCACATCTAGTCATACCTTACAATAAGTTGGGTTATTTCCCCCTTTAAGATAATTGGTAAGTTTCTTACTGTACATTTTAGCTAATTAGATCTATTATTTTGCTAAATATTGTGAGTTAATTCCCTTGTCGGTAACAGTGCAGTTTTAAGTCACTCTTTAACAGCACACAGCACATCTATCACTAATCTTGTCGGAAAAAAGTTTTTTTTTTTTTAAACTTTCCAACATTGTATTTAAGCTAATTAGCTGTGTTGTTTTGCTCTATATTGTACGTTATTGTACGTTATATTGTAGTTGTAACAGCCCCACACTACTTTACGTAGGTAGATAGGTATGAGCAAAACAGTACTGAATTATAAGAATTCATTCATTAACACATTTGTTTTTAAGATTCGTACACTGAATCGTTCAGTGTATGTTTCATTTTGAGTGAGCGATTGGTATCGATCGTCTTGTTTGCCGGGAACCAACCAACGAATCAGATTCCCCCGCAGCAGTTGTCTACAGCACTCAGCTGAACTAATCTTCATGAAGTGATTCAGAATAGTTCGTTCATCCAAAAGATTCGTTCATGAGCAGGACAAAACTAGTACATTACGAATCATGTCTCAAGTTGGGTTTTCACCCTTTAAGGCGGTTACTAACTTTCTTGCAGTGCATTTTACCTAACTAATTGTATTGTTTTCTACATATTTGTAGTTCTTTCACTCGTCTGTAAAAAAAACAACAACAACCCCCCCTGCAGTTCATAAGTCACTGTCAGTCTTTCAGTTTTGTGTGACATCTGTTAGAGTGTGTGTGTGCGTCCGTGCACATATGGAATGATGTTCCTCATGGATCTTTGCTTTGACACCCCACCAAGATGGGGTTCCAGGCAGGCTGTTCAAACACTCCAATGGCTTGACGTTGTCAAAGAAAACCAGCAGCTGCGAGGCTGTTTCCATCAAAACCAGGTGACCAGCAGATACATGCTCATGACACGGTGATGCCACAGGCTTCAAGCTGCCACGGAAAGTGCCATAGTGTGCAGTTTGCTGTCTGTGTGTGGTCACAGATTATTCCTCCACTCCTCCTGGAGGATGCCTGGAAGGTCAGTTGCCCCCACAGCTAGCCTCACCCATTGGTGGCCTGAGAGTCCATTAAATCTGAGGAAGGGGAAAGAGGCACGCTCTCCATGGACCCATCAGGCGATGCTCTTTAAACTGAGACTTTCTGTTGCTGTGGTTACTAATTGATGGTTAGCCTGGGACCACAACCTTTGTTGCCCAGTAACAGATCCATGAAGCCAGTGATGAGAGTTTTCTATGGCATAGAAACACAAATGTCCAGGCTGTGTGTTGCTGGAGTAGTGTAGTAGATGAGTAATACGCATGAAGTAATGAGTATGAGAACGGAGGAGTCAGGAGTCTGTCTGGAGTTTATGTCACAGAATACACCCAAAGATCCATTTCATCCTTGTGAAACCCCTGTTGATGGATCAAGTGTGCTGAGTCCTGGTGTCTGGGGAGGTGTTGCAGGAAGTAGGAGGGAGATCATTTTTCCTCAGCCCTGAGGTGGGAGGGGAAGGCGGGCCGAGGCTGATCAGTGGAGACAAGCGGAGTTGGGAATGGGATAAAAATAATGTCAGCAGACTTGGACTGCAACAGCTGGTTCTCTTCCTAGCTTTTCAGGTCCGGACAGGTCGCCCTTTCCCTGTTTCAGACAATTTAGGAGTAGTCATGGTGATATGTGCCGACTTACACAATGTACCAAAACCAAAACTTTTATTTTCGTCCGCCTTCCTCGGGTTCTTATCAGGAATATTTCCATCCAAATGGATCAATTGGAAACAAGTGGACAGGCTGTAGTTCATTCCCCAGGCCTGTAGGAGGAGCTGTTTTAGCTAATTAGCTGTATTGTTAGTTCATACACACTCTGTAAAAAAACAAATACAGATGTAAGTCACTCTTTAACAGCATAAAGCATATTATTGTGCATTATGGTGGAAAAACAGTTGTTTTGGGTGGACTGAAACATTTGAATCCGTTCATTAAAGAGAGACGTTCAAAAGATTCGTTCACTGAGGTTGATTTGTGTCAATCAACTCGTTCGTTTGTTCGTTGGTTCGTTCCTAACTCGATTCGTTAGGAACGAACCAACGAATCAGGTTCACCTGCAGCAGTTCACAGCTGAACTGTGAAGCAAGTAAATCTTTTAAGTCAGTGATTCAGTACAGTTCGTTCTAAAAACCTCCCCTTCAGTAAAGTTCATTGTTAGTGGTGGCTAGTTTCTAGATTTCGTATCATAAAGGTTGAATGTGTTTAGGGAGGAACTGAATTAGGTGCCTAATTAAAACTATAAAGCCAAAATTAACATTTGAGTGTCATCCAGGCAAGTGAGGTAAAATATGCTGGAGGACTGATTACTTCATCGGTTTGGAATGACTCGCACAACCCAATATCCTCAGCTTTAATGAGCACCCAAGGGCTGGAATAAAGAACACAGTGACTCCAATAGAGCTTCACAACAACTCCTTCAAACCCAATGTAATTTAATTGCTTCACTTATTTTGTGTAACTTCAAATAGACCTGAAATCAACAAACAAACGAAGCCAGCGGTTTACCATTGTCATGTAATAACTCGGTAAACAATAATCAAAAATGGAGCAGGCCTGTTCGATAGTCCGTGTCGTCTTTCAACCACAGTTAATCCCAAAACGAATTTGAGCCTCCTCTGGCGAAATAAGTTGAGTAGAACCACGTGGGGACGAGCTGTAAAATGACACACAGCCCACATGTGTCTGCGTATGTGCAGATCTGATATCCTTCCTGTTGAAATCTTGTAAATATGCTAATGGTTGTCAATATTCCCACCACAGTAGACGCCTGCAGGAGGGACAGGCACGGTAATAGGGTTTATGTACTAGTTTGACCAGAGCTGAGGTCAAAGGTCAGCGTCCCCCAGGAGTGTAACTGTCAAACCATGTCTACACAGAGATGCTTTGTTGTGTCAACGCACATTTTGCGTTGTTTTGTCCGAATGGATCCTGGAAACGTGGTTTGAGGGTGATAAAAATTGAACCGCCCTCGCCTTGGCGTACTTTCCATATGGAGGTGTTATCGCCCCTCCTTCACCTTTTACCCCCCACCCCCAACAACAACAACAATGTCCCTAGTAAGTCTGTTTGGCTTAAACTGTTGACTCTCACCATGGTTTTTCGTTTCAGCGGCAATACCGTCTGTACTGGTGAGTCATTAACGTAATTACAGCAACTTGTCTGGAACCAGTGCACATTTTTCGTCATTACGGTAATTAACAGAGAGAATGGGATTACCGTAAAGACAGCAACATGGCTGTTGTCAACTTTCAGGAACTGTTGGACGTTTTCTCTTTCTCCCAGCTCCTTCTTCACACCAGGTAGAAGAGCCGAGTGGCAATTGTCAGCTTCAAGGAACCGTTTTCTGACAGACAGTCGAGTCATCACGGTACTCTGTATGCTTGTCAGAATGTATTAGCTGTCAAATATGTTTTGCTATTGACTTTAATAGTTTTCTCACAATTTTCTCAAAATAAAGAAATGTGTAATATTTGAGACTGTTTTTTTAACTTTTAAGAAAAGTTAAATTTTTAAGAAAATATTTATTAATTATACTGATGAACGTATTCATTTTTTTCTTGAAACAGATTGGTTTGTATTTTTAGACAAGCGCCAGTAGTTCACAAAGCTCTCGTCATTCCTTCTAGTAGAACAGTAGCACATGATGCGAATTCCTTGTCACAGCTGAAGAGTAAAATGATGTGCTCGGCAAAAAATAAAGAACTGTCAGGAGAGCGGCAACTGCTAATGTTGAGTCTGCAGCTACAGATGTGTCCTGTCCCTGTGTGGGAGACGCTTTTACCCCCCCACTCCACACACACAGATTCTGTTCGAGTCAATCGCCCCTTCTGGCTAATGTTTGATGGCTGCCTAGCGTCGTATGTGAGCCATGTGTGGGCGTTTTTTATGAGACCACAGCTGCACTGATGTCACTCAGTTTCCTCCTCACACACACACACACACACACACACACACACACACACACACACACACTCACTCACTCACTCTGTGTTAAAATCTGATTATGCATGGGCAGATTGTCAATCAATAAATTTTTTAAAATGGATTTTTATTTGAATTTATTTTTATAGCACATTTCTAAACAGATAAAGAGTGCTTGACAGTGCTTTACGTTGTGATGGAAAAAGAGAAAAGTATACATATAATATGACACAAGAAAAACAACATGGAGACAAATGCACAAAGATGAAAAACAACTACAATATATATATCTATAATAATAAAACATGATACTTAATTAGATATGACAGATATAAATAAATGAAATATAGGGTATAACTATAGAAAATAACAATAAGAGAGATATAAATTAATGAAATAGAAAACTATCCATGATTATATTCCAGAAAACATTCCAGATGATGAATTCACTTGCCATTTGTATTTATTTGACTAGGTTGCGGACCCATCCCCCGCTCGCAGAGGCAGCCCCGTTCGTGAATGGATTCTCAATGCAGCCCCTTGAATTGACAGCCAAGATTACAAATGGGCTTGATGCATAAAAGCTGGCAGGTTGGCCCGGCCCCATCTCGTTGGCTAATGGTGCTAATGAGTTTTATTGACACACATTAGATCCGGGGCTAAGATGGCTGCGCTCTCTCACTGCCTCCACAAGCTAAACACACTTTACACTTTCTGGAGTTTTTTCTTTGTAATGGCACAGCTGCTACAACACATCCTGCCGAGAGGGCAAAGGTCAGTGGGGCTGTGACATCATTCCACTGCAACAACTCAAAATCTTATTTCTCTTATTTTGTTTAAGACTTGTTGTTTTAGTTTAGTTTTTGCAGGGTATTCGGATCCCTGCAGACTCTGCTTCTGTTTTTCTGGGTACCCTGCCTGAACTTGCTTTTTGTGTGGGTTAATCTTTACGGCAGATGTGTGTGACAAATCCTTACATTCTTTTTTTTCTATTCACTGGACACTGGAATTATTTGACATTTTTATGAAGTCCTTGTACGAATTGTGCTTTAGCCAATGTGTGTCTCCAGAATTAGTTCCACTTCTGAGGGTTTAGGAGGCTGAGACAGCTGTAGCACAGCAGGGTGTGTGTGTGTGTGTGTGTGTGTGTGTGTGTGTGTGTGTGTGTGTGTGTGTGTGTGTGTGTGTGTAACATTCTGGTGAGAATGGAGAGAGAGAATGTGCGACTGTTTCCACTTTTAGGTTCCATTGTTCCTGATGAAATCAGGTCTTCTGCCTCTTCATGTTCATTTGAGGAGCCTCTGAGGGTGTGTGTGGAGATGTAGATTCATCAAATGAAACTGAATTTACTACACTGGTGATGGGCAAACCAGTTCTTTTATATGTACTGAATCAGTAGAATCCACAAAATCGATCAGGGATTTTAAAATGTTCGAGAATCTAGATGTTTCTAACTGATCTACAGTCCATCACTGTCGGATTCGCTCAGGACTCACATTCAGTGCGTAAATCCATCCACAGCGAATCAGTATATGAACGGTCCTTAGATCAAAAGATCCTAAACATCAGAAGAAAGTTGTCAAGTTCACAACACATTGTTTCAGTTTCATTTTCAGTGAGTGATTTGTGTCAGTCCCAACGCAGCACTCAGCTGAACTGTGAAACGAGTGAATCATTTCAGTCAGTGACTCAGTACGTTCATCCTAAGGATTCGTTCGTTTGAGGGAATCCTTAGCCAACGGGACAACACTACTTCATTTGTGCCTTTAACCCTTGACTTTATCATCCACTAATCTGTCCATTATTGTTCTTCAGACAAGTTTGCGAATTTCAAAGCAGTTCTCTTTGGATCCGGTGTGTTCAATTCAGGGACTGGTTCATTGTGTTGGATCATGTTCCTCGCAGACAACCTTCCAACGTGTAGAAGGGCAGGTCTTCCTGCTCACGTCTCTATAATAAAGCTTTTATTTTAGCTTTTACAGCTGTGTGGCACACCGCGCTCTGTAATCCCTGTTGGCACGAGCGTTCAACCACCCACTGCGAGTCCAGAACATTCCCAGAAACTGTCTGGTGGATGCAAGTGTGTGTGTGTGGTATGTTTTCGGTGGTGCATTAACCTGTGTGTGTGTGTGTTTGCAGGGGTCCCTTCAGCGTGGTGCGGCGCTGCATCAACAGGGACACGGGTCAGCAGTTCGCCGTGAAGATCGTGGATGTGGCCAGTTTCACCTCCAGCCCGGGTCTCAGCACTGAAGGTGAGCAAGCTCCTCAGGGGGTCTTGACCTTTGACCTGAGTGTCCAATAACTGAGCGTGTGTTACAGGACACGAAGAGATGGAGACACATTATAAAACATATCATCAGTAAATAATAATCTATGAATAAATGTTTGGGTTTTTTTTAAATTAAATGAATTGCGTGTGTGTGCATGACGAGTCTTAGTGTGTCTGTTATAAGACAGAACAAGAGGGAGACAAGGGTGTGTGTGTGTGTTTGTGAGCATGTGTGCATACATGATGAGTCTGCATGTGGCTGTTAGAAGACAACGAAATGGAGACAAACATGTTAGGTGTGTGTGTGTGTGTGTGCATGTGCGCGTGCATGCATGCATACGTACGTGTGCCATCTGTGATATCCCAGTCAGAGATTAGCCTGGCAGCCAATAACAGCAAGAGAAGGAAACAGCTCAAGGGAGTGGAAATGGTCAAACTGGTGTCTCTGAAGTCCACATTCGTATATTTAGATAAATATATATGTGTGTGTGTATGTGTGCGTGCGTGCGTGTGTGTGTGTGTGTGTGTGTGTGTGTGTGTGTGTGTGCTGTGCGTGTGTGGAGCTAGTTCCGTACAGTCTGCACACTAAAACCTATTGACAACAAAAGGAAACAGCATGATTTCATGTTCAGTTCCGGTTCATTATGAACGTGCAGCATTTCATTAAGTCGCACATTTCTTAAGAATGTTCCAGAATGCCTCTGCAGACAAAAGTCAGGTCGCTAATAGAGGGAACGGGAGTGATTAATGAGGTTATTTCTAACGTTGCCAGATTGTGATTTTGTCGTATTATCCACATCTAATGTGTAATAATTCACTCAATCCTGGGCCTGTCTGAGTGTGTTTACCGAGGCCTTTACAGAGGAGACAGAGCTTATAGCTTCTCAGAGAGGTAGTTTCCAGGAGTTTTCACACTAATATTTGAAAAGGTCACAAGGGAACGAATTAGCGAGTCTCTGAAGCTGGATTCACAGTTGGCGGGTTCTTGAGATCACTCGCTGTAGTTTAAGAGGGGAAAAAAGGTTGTAAATGACACTGAAAAGGAAACAGTACCCAATGTGTTTCCAGTGTGTTTCCTGTTACATGATGCATATTTAATCGTAGTGCGCACGCGTCAAACAAAAGAACTTTTACGACCCAGTGCATTGATATTTGATTTGATACATCTAAAATATACTCAGCTCTCTTAATGCGTGACACAAATTTAATGTATTTTATTTTTTTATTATAATTATCATACATACTTCATTTTTTTCACTCTTCCCAAACAGCAAGACGGAATAAAAATGCACACCAAACAAAAGCCCATGTCTCAGGAGGTTAAAAAAGGTTGTCTGCCGTAAAGCGTTCTGTGAGGCACAACACATCTCAATACAAGTCTGGAAGCAGCACGGTGTTGTAAGTAGTGCGGTATTCAGACCTGATTTGGAAGAGTGTTTGAAACGCTGCCCTTGTTGCTGTGGACACAGAGCGGCATTGTTGAGATAAACGATGAAAGCAAAGAAATGGGAGAATGGGGACTCTGTCGTGGGCACACAGCGCCGTTTGGACGAGTTGCATAATGATGCTGGCTTGTCACGACACAAAGAGAACTCACATACACACACACAGATCTGCAGACGTCCAGATTAGGAGTTGAGTGTGTAAATGAGGCTTTATTGAGTGCAGAGCTCAACGACAGCAGATGATGTCCGTCAGTTTCTGTCGGAGCACTTGTCTCACCAGTTGTTGGTCATCGACGAGACTGGATTTAGATTTAGATTTCTACCAAATATCAACATACCTAACCTCGGATTCCTTGACCTAGAAACACACTGGTATCAGTTTAAGTTCAATAGATATTGACTATTTTGCTCATAACAGTCTACTGATTCCGCAGCTCCAATTTGGTGTTGGTTCATGTCTTTGGGTCCTATTCAGATGGCGGCAGACATGCGGTGACATGAGCGTGTCTCAGTCACTTGCTAGTTCGACGTATTTTAGACCGTGTGCCATGGGGCAGAGTCTGAAAGGCTTGGACGTATTAGTCATGGGTGTGTTTTGGGCGTATGATTCAGTAAGCGGAGTGGTGTGTCTGGAGCACATGGTGGCTTGCTGGTTCGGAGCTCCCCAAGCCGCTAACAAGCATTTTAGACCAACACGCCCAGAGAAACGCAACCTCGCCGAAACGCAGCTTCATTAGACTGCATCTAAATACTATCACAAAAAATAATCACATAAATATCACATTATTAACACCCTTGCTGAGGAAACGAGCGAAACCTCCGTCATGGAACTTGGCCACTACATTTTTGAAAAGCTCAACGCTTTCTTCTCTTCTCATTAAGTTTGGTTCTTCCAACCTACTTTTGCCATAAATAGTTTCTGCACCTGACCATCGTTTACTGCGAGCTGCCATCTCGGAATCTTTGTTTGAAAATATGCGTCATGGCGACAGAAGGGCATGCGCGGAACGACCAGAATTAATTTAAAGAGGAATGACTGAGAGTATATATGATTGAGGAATATGTTCAATTCAGGTTGGCAATCAGAATAAAACGGCCACTTACTTCAGAATTGAGTTTAATTCTGAATGGCCCTTGTCGGGATTAGGTATTTAATGGTCATTGTAAATCGGATTTAATTTTAATTCTGAATTAAAGAGGAATGAAACTTCCCATGTAAACGCACTGAATGACACGTGCGACATAGACGATGTGCTCTGTGCCATGCGCTTTCGACCATCTAAATAAGCCCTTTTATCTAAATCTGTTGCCTGAAAAGCCACAAGAACCATAAAGTTTCCTGTTCAGGATCATAGAATCCAGAATCCGGATCAAACTTTGATATATTACATGACCAATGTATTTTGTTGTCAAAAATGTAACCGTTTATTCAAGAGTTATATTCACATTTTGCTGAAGAAGATTCCTGGATCCAGATGGTTCCATAACACTACCAACATTGAATCATCTGTTCCTTATCCCATTAACAGCATTTCCTGAACATTTCATTGAATTTTATTTTATTTTGCTGAGAGACAGAAGCCGGCAAAAACGTAGACGGGCGAGTGGTTTAAAACAAATTTGTTCAAGCGCTACGGGTACAATAAATAAACTGTATCTAACTATGTTATGTATGTTTGTATTTAGTTGGTAAAGAACAAGTACAGAATCTCTGAAATGTCAAGTTGTGAGGAAACAAGGAGAAAAAAAGGGATTCTCTGGGCCGTGTGAGCATGACTCCCCCTACTGGACCCCTGATGCATTACAAGTCACTCAATGAACTCAAAGCAGCGATGGGGACTGTTTGTATGCATTTGCGCCCAGTGTTTGAAATGTCTGTGAGAGTTCTCAACACACACCCGTCCTGTCTCCGCCACAGATCTTAAGCGAGAGGCCAGCATCTGCCACATGCTGAAACACCCGCACATCGTGGAGCTGCTGGAGACCTACAGCTCAGATGGAATGCTCTACATGGTCTTTGAATTGTACGTGCCTCCTGTTTATGGTCAAGTGTTCTTCCCTTCAGTGTGTTAAGTCTCATTTTCGACACTTAATCAACCCTTAAATGCAGACACTTTTGCTGCCGATACATTCACGCTAGCATACGTGTGGAGTACCGTTGTTGAGAACAGCCATGTTGCTGTCATTACGGTAATCCCATTTCCTTTCCGGCAACAAAAAAATTTGAAAATTAGAAATTAGAAAAAGGAGTACATGTCGATCAGTATAGCAGTGTTGCAATCAAACCAATGGACCTTCTCTCCTTCCCTTAGCTCTTTCTTCTCACCAAGCAGAGGAACCGAGTGCAACGTTTCAGCTCTCAGTGACGTTTTGCTGCAAATAGTTGTGTAATTACTCAAAAGTATGCTAGTGCGAATATAGCGCCAGGGATCCCATCGGTGTTAAAGGGTTAATGAGCAGAATTCATTAGAACCCACAACACATCCCCTGATTGTAGCAGCAGCTCGGTTCTGAAAATGTTTTAATCTGTTCTTTCTCTCTAACATCCGGACACCTGAACGTCTCCTAGCATGGACGGAGCAGACTTGTGTTTTGAAATCGTCAAGAGAGCGGACGCTGGGTTTGTGTACAGCGAAGCGGTCGCCAGGTGGGACACGCACAATAGTGGAAGAAGTTTGATTTGACGCCCTAACCCACCTCTCCGGTCCCTCTGTCCATGCAGCCACTACATGAGGCAGATCCTGGAGGCACTTCGGTATTGCCACGACAACAACGTGATTCACCGCGACGTAAAGGTGAGAGTGGACAGGTGACACGAACTTCCTCGGCCATTCCTGTATGTCCCGATGCTTGTGCATCCAAGTAAGAGCTTGACTTGACAGTCGCAAGACATTTCTTTAATTTTACAGTCCATTTCCAGTGAATAAACAAACAAAACCTTTTTACATGTTTTAATAGAGCATGAATAGGTGATGTTCAATGTCTGATTGGTCAAGTTTGCAAAATCATCTCCTGTTTTTGGCTTAATAATAAATTTACAGGTGGAAGTGGTGATGGTGGGTTTGGGAAGGTGCTGTTTGATACATTTAGAGCTTATGCTATGATATGATTAATGTGTCACCCAACCTGTGTGTGCCCACACATTTCTGATGAACAAGTTTCGTTTGTTTGATAAAGGAAACGTACGACAGATGAAATGACTTCTGATGACGTGAGTGATGACCATGAGTTTCAGTAAAAGTCTGTATTTGGAATTTGATTTATGGTGAAGTGACAACGCTTGTTGTGCCAGGTGGTGAGGAAGTGGTCTGTCCGTTTGTTGATTATCAATCTTACCACATTTCATGTCAGCGCTACTTCTGTGGCTTTTCACATGTGTTCAGAGGAACCACACCGACACTCCTTTAAACTTTTAGCTGCAAACCCACAGTTGCAGCAACCAGCTCAGCACAATGTCACGTACTGGTCTGGAGGAGATGAGTCAACAGTCGACCAAAGTTGATGTTTTTATCCAAACAGACATTCAATAACAATCAAATTCAAAGACATTTGTCTCTCTGCTTGTCACGTCCGACAGCAGTCTGTGTTTCCTCAAATGGACGGTGACATTTAAGCATTTTAAGGCTTAACCCTTTTAACACCGACAGTGTTGCAGCCGCAACATTGGCGCTTGCATACTTACCACGAGACTATAATCAGTATATATCAGAAAACAGTTCCTGAAAGCTGTGAAGTTGCAATTCACAGCCAAGTTGCTGTCATTACAGTAATGATTCTCTGGCTTCCAGCAACAGAGCGAATGGGATTACTGTAATGACAGCAGTTTTCTCCGTCTCCCAGCTCCTTCTTCACAGCAGGTTGGGGGAACCTTTGGATGTTCTCTGATAGTGTAAATAGTCCCGTATGTATGCAAGCGTGAATATAGTGTCGGGGATGCCGTTAAAACGGTTTACGGAGAGTCATCTTGCTGTGGACAGATCAGAACAAATGGATCACGCTAATGTGCATTTTGTCTCTGGCCAACGTTTTGTTTTTATTCGTTGACAAAAACGTCAATGTTAATGATTAACCTTCGCATGGTTTTGGATGTTCCACAGAACCCGGAGAAAATCCACACAGAAAGACCACAATGTCACCCCAGGTTTTGGACAAGAGATTTACGTCTTCAGTTTACAGGCTTAAAGCTTAAAACAAGTGTTGAAATGACTTTTGTCGCATGAATATTTTCAGAAAACAATTGTTTAATTAGTCACAATAAGTACAAATCCAGGCAAACAGAGTTTTGGTTCATTGTTGCCAGGTAGCCAGAAGCATGGTGGTTGCCGTGCGTGGGGAGGTTGAGTTGACGACGCAGATGCTGGTTTTGGGGGTGGTGTTCAGCCCACTGTTGGGTAACGCCATTGGCACAGATGGCCTGCGGAAGTCCATGGTGGAGCTGTTGGCTGTGGTGTCGCTCAGAGAGAAAAGCCGGTTGCCGAGGCGCCGGCCCAGCGCCCTTAGCGCGGTTTTGCGCACGGAACCTGACAGAAGAAAGTACATGACGGGATCCAAACAGCTGTTGAAGGTGGAGAGCAGCAGCACTGCCTCGTTGGTGCGGTCCACCCGCTGAAGGTAGTCGCATGGTAACGTCTCGTCGAGTTGCGAGAGAATGTAGACGGGGCGGAAGGCGTGGTAAGGCCCAAAGCAGACGACAAACAGGAAGAGGATGAAGAAGGACTTCTTGGCTGTTCGCTTGTAGTGTTGAGCGTTGGGAAGATCCGGCTTGTCCTGCGACACCTTCAGCAGCAGGGAGGCGATGTTGGCGTAGGAGACCACGAGCATGAGGAAGATGAGCCAGAACAGCAGCACCAGCACGGCGTTGAAGTAGGCCTTGCCCTTGGCCAATCGCCGCTGCTTGTACTGGAAGCACTGATCGCCGTCCTCTTTGTCCTCTGTCGTGGCAATCATGGGCACCAGCGCCACCAGCGACAAGCCCCACAGCGCCCCGCACGCCACCCAGCTGCCCCACAGCCGCACGCTCCCAACCCTCTGGCTTCGGCCCCGCCCCCTCAGTCTCAGGTAGCGGTCCAGGCTGATGAGCCCCAGCAGCGTGATGCTGATGTACATGTTCATGTAAAAGAGATTCCCCACCAGCTTACAGACCAGTGGCCCCAGCGCCCACCGGTTCCCGTTGACGTGGTAGAACACTCGGAAGGGCAGACAGGCCAACAGGACTAGGTCGGCCACCGCGCAGTTAATGAGAAACACTCGCACCGAGTTGCGGCTGGCGTGGAGGAAAAGAAAAACCCACAAGGCAAAGAGGTTCCCTGCCAGCCCGAAGAGGAAGAACAGCGAGTAGAGGACCGCCAGCGGGAGGCGGAGCGCCGTGTCGTCAAGGGAACACTGTGTCTGGTTTGGGATGGAGGAGGGAGAAGGGGACAAAGTGAAGGACGTGTTCAAGAAGGACGTCGTTGAGGAGGAGGAGGTGGTGGTGGTCATTGCGTCTGTGGGAAAAAAAGAACACTTAAGACAAGATTTTCAGAGTCAAAGAACGGAAAGTTTTAGCACATTTCTGGAGTTTTACCAGAGTCGTGGCACACTCCCATCATCTCGATCCTTAAGTATAAAGCCTGATCTTACTCCGCAAGAAGCGAGAACTTTGCGATGTCAATTTGTTCTAGCAGCCCAGGTTGCGAGAACAAGGTCCACACGTCTCATCACATCATCTGGGCAGAATTTTTTTCTCGGTTGTGTCTGAGGACTTTTGTGTGATTGGTCAGAAATGTTTACGCCGGGACACCGGAAGTGGCTTTGCTCCGTTGGCAGCGATTGGAGTCAGCAGATACGCTTCCAGAGTGACCCTGGATTTCCACCGGCTGCGTGTGCGTTGCGTCTCCGATCCGTCTTTGCTCCGTCAGCGCACTCCGTCAATCCCCACCGGATACGTTTCAACTGCGTCGCGTCTCCGGTCCATCAGTCACGTGACCGACAAGTAGAGGAGAGTCGGACTTGCTTGTGTTTGACTTTTTTTTCGGTGTTTTGTGGTTTTACCATGGACAAATAACTTGATATTAAATAAATACTCTTAATAAATGTACTGTGTTGAAAGTACTGATGTAATAGTGTGAAATACGATCTGGCGTCAACGTCGAGCGTTTTATTCTGAAAAGTAGTCTGATTTTTTATTTTTTTTTCTGTGTTGATTTTCCTGCCCCGCTCAATGGATTTTGTGCCAGATTGCGTATCTTCGACGCAGCACTCCGGACTGACGGAGCTGAGACGCAACGCAACGCAGTCGGTGGAAATGGGGGGTGACGGCGGCGTTAGCGTGGGCGACTTATCAGCAGTGGGTGGGACCTGTGAGGACACCCAAGGAATTGGGCACTGGAGTTCTCGTGAAGTATGAAATGTCCTGACCAGAACGGACTTTGTTCTTGCTTCTTGCAGAGTATAAATAGGCCTTAAGGTGGTAATCTGAGTCTTTCAGTCATTGACGTGACATGACGTAACACAATCAACAATCAATGAGCTTGAACAAGCAGTTGTCCTCTTGTAAACAGTGACCCTGTAAGATTCACATTCTCTAACATTGCAGTCTGAGACGGGGCTGCAACTAAAAACTTGTCTTTAGATGTGAGCAGCTGTGAGATGATCGTCTTTTCCAGGTCTTCTGATGTACGGGCAGCATTAGTAATCGTCAGCTACGCTTTCTCTGACGACACTTTGGAATGTAGACACTAGGGCGGTCACTCTTGTCCCAACATCTGATTTTTTTTAATTGGAATAATACTAAAATGTGTGTGTATATATATATATATGTGTGTGTGTGTGTGTGTGTGTGTGTATGCAGTATATACTGTATATTTTATATGTCATTCTCCATATCCACTGTCCACTCATACTGTGACCAGTGGTCCCACAGAGGAAATCTTAAGACACTGTGTCAGTGTCACGTTCTGAACTGCTTACTCCGCGCCCTCCTGCTCATGTCTCTCCATACTCATCGTAATGCGGTTCATGGAGTTGTGCGTTGAGGTTTTGTCGTAGCGGAGCTGGCATATACTGTTTTCCAGTTTCCAAGTCTTGAGAGTTTCTGTATTTTCCACAACTTTCTGCCATCTTGTAAAGAACGCACATCAACTTTTGTACCAGAAATTAAACATATACATAGTGTAGTAGTTTTCAACTTTGAACATGCTTATTTTCATAATTTTTCAAATAGCGAAGTTCTAGCCCTATTCCACAAACATCCCAGTGAGAGTTGGTGTCAGTGAGTGCTACACACAGATGTTTTCACATGAAACACCACACATATTCCCACCTGCTGTGTGTGTGTGTGTGTGTGTGTGTGTGTGTGTGTGTGTGTTCAGTTGCACAGCTGTGGATTAAGTGCCCAGCAATTTATGAGAGCAGTTTGTTTCCCTCTATCCAACCTCTAAAAGCACATTTGTGTTCATCCATGGAAGTTAAACCTAGAGCGACAGAATGGAGATCAGACATCACTCACAGAGTTCTAGGTCTAGTCACCTTGTCCTGCAGACGTCCTCCTCAGCCTTCCTCAGCCTTTGTCCGTCCGTTTGTCCTCAGTCGAGTCTTCACCGTCTGACTCTGTCGTCAGCTGGTCTCCCTCTCTCTCTCTCTCTCTCTCTCTCAGCTAATGTCCTCTTTACCCCTCCATCATGAGAAGACAGGAAGTGAGTCCACCCCCACAACCACTACCACCTGTCAATCACATTCTGCCTCTGTTTAATCAGCCCAGTGAAATGAGCTGAATCAGCAAATAGACCGGCCCTAAAAACGAATGGATTTATAACAATAATAGATTTAAAAAAACAGAAAAGGAAAATATAATAAAAATGAGCTAAAAAAAATACATTGAAGAGAAAAATTTCAATCAGCAAATATTGTTGTAATTAATTAACCAGCTCCGATAGTCGTCCAGTAAATATGTGATAGCAACTTGTTGCTCTACTCATGAAATATATGCAGTAAAATACTGAAATATGTCATATTGTGTAATTCACAGCCACAGATACCTGTAAAGGTGGTATTGATATGTTCAGTAAAAGAAATAAAAAAGCTTCTTATTGAGAAACAACTTACGTTTCATTTCAGGCTTTATCAGTGTTTGACAGCTGAGGATCTGAAACACGTCATTATGAAACTCCCAGAATGTCACAGTGCGCTGTGCATAGAAAGAGCGGTTACTGTCAACAGCAGAAGTAAATAACATTTGTTCTTTT
>CAAKHB010007651.1:0-44815 GCA_901007665.1 Aeoliscus strigatus
TGTGTGATGGTGTTCAGACTAGATGTGTGTGTTGGTGTTCAGACTAGAGGTGTGTGTGTGTGTGTGTGTGTGTGTGTGTGTGTGTGTGTGTGTGTGTGTGTGTGTGTGTGTGTGTGTGTGTGTGTGTGTGTGTGTGTGTGTGTGTGTGTGTGTGTGTCAAATTTTCTTTTCTTTTCTTTGTTTTTTTTCTCCTTTTTTCTCTCTTTTGTTTCATCTTCTTTCAACTTATATTTCAGTGTAGTTTAAGTGTAATAAATACATCTGACAGGCTCCACATAATAAAACCACAGATTTAACCTCTGATTATAGGGAGATGCCAAAAAAATTAAGTAATTTGATCAATTTGAAGAGATGTTGGAAATAGCTATAGTATGAAACAAGCCCAGCAAAAGCTAAATATACTGCAGGTCAGTGAAGTTAAAAAGAAAAAAAAATGTCTCCTCCATTAAGTGAGGAGCCCTCAAGAGAGAGGACGAGGTGCAAGAGTGGCCCTCCTGTGCTGCCACAGCTCCCTCTTGGAGAAACACAAATCATTATTATTATTATGGAGGTTGATTCACTCATCAATTGGCGAGCCATGATGACTTTTTTAGTTTTATCAGCGTGTTCAGTTATTTGAAGAAAGAGTAAAAGCACAACGATGCAGAATGAACTAACCAGATACCAGCAGGTTTGCAATCACGATGGAGGCACTAAAAAAAGCACACAGCAGCTGTTATCTGTATGAACGTACACAGTGTCAGCCATCTCTACCTGTACACAAGACGCCATGTGGCGCCACAGTCAAACGCTAATTATCATTTAACACCACACCGCAGCGGTACGCGCAAGGCCACTCGCTCGGGTGCAAAACTGCAGACCCTTGACAGGCTTTTCATACTGTATCAAAGGAGCGAGCCCACTGAGAAACAGAGAGGCAGTGAATCAAATGGAGAGCGAGCCAGCGCGATATGGAGCAGGAGAGAGAGAGGGCGATATGTTTTTGAGAGGTCTTTTCAAGTGGCCATTTCATCTGTACTAATTGATAATTCTCCGTGACTAACGCGCTGCTGACTGGCCTTTGAGCCGCGAGAGCTGGAAAATGGCATTGTATGGTGATTTCCAAAGGATCTCAGAGAAATGGCGAGAGGAGGGGCTGCTCCGCCGTACATGCATAAATTCAAGCTAAGAGATGTAACAGAATACAAACACATTTACTGAAGATCAGATGTGCATTATTCTGATGTTTGTGCCATGTGGACACCAGAACAGAATATGTGGACATCGGAGCCATTGGTATGCTGCTTTCACACAGTTTGCTCCTCTGGGAAGCTTTTTTTTTTTTTTCCCCCCCAAACCTGGCAGCTCACTGTCATGTCAGAACCAGAGAGGGGTCTTCCCTAAACTGTTACTACGACGTTCTCATGTCTTGTCTACTGAAACAGACAATTTTTTAGAGGGACGTAGTTTTTAAAAAAACTGAGTGTTGAAATAAATGTACAACAACCACAGTGTTATAGACATATCTCTCCACTCTAGTCATCTGTCGAGCAGACCGTCAAAACAAGAAAGCCAAGTGGGTTGTATTTGCCTGATCTGAAGAGGCACGAAACACGTTCTGTGCTTGAGAGCTAATTAATCAAATTCTTTTCTGCTGCTGGAACAATGTGATTGAGACCAGCACAGATGTCTTTATCCTTCCGTTTGCTTTCATGTTTTGCTTTGTTGCCGAGTAGATTTACTCCTTTTTCTTTCGTCAGATAGAGGATCAACAGTCCAGGTCATTCTGGGATCAACATGATGGCTCTTTGTCTTTTGTCTCACAGGCTATTTAGCGCCATCTTGGAACAGGCCACGAAGGGTGACGGGGCCACTTCAATTGGCGGGAAGGCAGCAGGCTTCGATGTCAAGGCTCTGAGGGCCTTCAGAGTCCTCAGACCCCTCAGACTGGTCTCTGGAGTACCCAGTAAGTCCTGATGCTGTGTGCGACAGGCAAACAGAGAATGGACGATATAATAATGGAAGGAAAAAAATGACTGTACAAACCTGTGGGGATCAGGTGTGAATGAAGATTGGATGAGAAACCAACCGCAGATTGAAGCGGATATTGTTGCTCGCTGCCACACGCGCACACACAAAAGCGCACGCACACCCACTGAAAGAGTCTTCTTGTCCAGTTGTCAGACACCGAGACAGTACAAGCAGCAGATAAGCTGTCTGTCAAGCTGCCCGCTTTAGTGACCATGGAAGTCAATAATCCAACAGGGTAGAAGACGGGAATGAATCAGATAACGTGGATGAAGACTTTGTGTGAGAGAGAGAGGGCATGGGAGTGTGCACGCCCATGTGTATACTGTAGGTTGTATGACCTTGAGGTTTGAAATGAGGACTTTTATTGCTGATGCACAAAGTGTTTTTGCTATTGGTGATTTTTAATTCTGATTACGATCTTTTAAAATCAGAATTTACGTACGTACACAGTACATAGGCCATTTTTGTGTGTGCTCCAGGTTTACAGGTCGTGTTGAATTCCATTATCAAAGCCATGGTCCCGCTACTCCATATTGCCCTGCTAGTCCTCTTCGTCATCATCATCTATGCCATCATCGGCCTGGAGCTCTTCATGGGCAAGATGCACAAGACCTGCATTAATAAGCATTCAGGTACCACACACACACACACACACACACACTTTTATAGGTTGGTATAAGCAGCTACATTTAAAATACAAATATACATGACGAATGCATGCGTCACGTAACGCACGACATCATCAGAAATACAATCTGAACCTCCATTATTATGTTTTGGAGCATGAGTGTCGCGTGCATAAATCTTGGGCCGCGGTGAGAGATGTCCCATCAGTCAACAAGACAGAATGAATGCACCTTAAACAGTTTCCATTAATTATTGAAACCATCATTTATATTCCTGAGCGTGAAAGACTTTAACAATAATTGGTCCACCGGTCGACGTAAATGACTGAAACAATTCTCAGTCAGAGCCCTCAGGTAAAAATGGACTTGAGTGTTGTTATGGTGATGTTATAGGTCCCATGAGAGGTGTTAGCTTTGCACCGCTAAGTGCTGGTTGAGCACCCTTGTTGTCATATACATCACCCTGAAGAGCTTATCTTACACAATTAGTGCTACAATATGTCAAACTGATTTTTTTTTATCGCTACTTTCGGTTACAGCGCAATAAATGTTCTCACCTTTTTTGTGTCTTTTACATTATTTCGTTAGATGGAGAGCTGAAAAAATTTAAAAAATACAACATGCGTTTGACAATTTTTCTGAACTATGAAGACGTTTTATATGTAGACGTTTATTCTGGGATAGAATCATGTATCAGGTTGAAGCAGTGTGCAAATTACCCATCAATATCCCCCCCATCTCCCGATTGTTGCACATCTACATTTTCTCAATAAACAACATTACAACAAGCCAAGACAATCCGTCTACAGCCTTCTTGACCAACACATGCACTCCCTTAACAATTTTGGATGCACTGTTTTATGACAAGGAGAGGAAAAGTTGTGCATTACAATGCAGAAACTAATTAACAATAAATGACACCAAACTGGTGAACTGAAAGAGAGACGTAGTTGAGAAGTCACAAATGTTGTGAATATATGTTTTGAATTCTGAATCGTGGACATGGTGATCTTTAACACATTTAACTGACTATGGGCTGTATATAGACCAACAGGCCACAGCGCGACGCACAGTTCCAAACGCAGAGCGCGTGGGGCGTTCTGTCTCCTGCCCCCAATTTAGACCAACTCTGATCAGCTGGCGAAACGTCAGAAGGGGTTGGATTCAGCCTCTGAATTAGTCCAAGGTGTGTGATGGGTGTAGCATGCAATAAACCAATCCGATTGTCAGCTCCCATCCTCTTTAAAATATAAACCCGCCGTGCGTGGGGGAGGCTCGACCCAAGAAACAGAACCGTGCGGTTCACCCCCGAGGAGTCAGATCTGCTGGTGCGCGAAGTGGAAGCGTGCGGGAACACTTTGAAACCATCAAACTTGAACGCGGTCTCCTCTCCCCGTCCCTCCTCCTCTGGTGCAGCAGGTTCGTCTGAACGGTGCGAGGGACGCAGGCAGCGGTACCGGTACCGGTACTGGTATCGGTATCTATGTCGCCGGCTCAGAGTAAATGAACACACACACACAGCATCAGAAAGAAATTTGCGCCACTGACTTTCGACCGTTTTTTTTTTTTTTTTTTTTTTTTCCTTTTTTCTTTTCCAGTCAGAAAGTCTGCGAATACCAAAATGGCAATGCGCCGTGACTGTGCGCCACCAGCGCAAATGCAGTTGTTGGTTAGATCATCTGTCAACCAGCACTTTGCGCGGCGCTTGGTAAAAGGGTTCTCACGCTGGAATCCAGCCAGCTCCGTGTGCCAGACGGACAGTAACTCAGATTGGATTGCAAGTCTCCTCCACACCTGAATGACCTTTTCTTTGTATGATAAATTTGAAACACTAACTGATGAACCTTCCAAACTGTGCATGATTCAGTCAAGGATTCTCCCTCTTGCTCGCAGGTACCAACGCAGAGGACAAACCGGCACCGTGCGCGCCTGAAGGAGCTTACGGCCGACACTGTAGCCGCAACGGAACATTGTGCAAAATGGGTTGGGAGGGCCCAAACGACGGCATCACAAACTTTGACAACTTTGCCTTCGCCATGTTGACGGTGTTCCAGTGTATCACCATGGAGGGCTGGACGGACGTTCTGTACTGGGTGAGCCGGCCTCCACAACTGTATGTGTGTGCGTCTGTCATTCTGGTGTTTGTAGCTGCTGCGTACCCATGCGAACCATCAGATACAGTGCGTACATTTGCATCATTAGTGCCACATGAGTGCACGCATGCTCACGCAGATTTTTTTCAGGGACTGGTGCACCGACTTATTCGACTGGTGGCGTCTTGGCTCATACCGAATGAGACTGTGTAATTGACGGTGATGACTGGAACGTGTGTCGAATTGGAAGTTTTGGTTTAAGTGTTAAGTGAAAGACACAGGAGAGGAAAAGATGCATTCAAATATACAAATTTACCCCCTTTGTCAGTAAGAGGACACAATGTTGGTATCAGTGTTCTAAATGTGCCTTCATTTCATTTAGATCTCCATAGTGGAGGTTTTGGTTTTGCACTGCCATCGTTTTGAAGCACTAACGTGCATTTTTAGTAGTTCGCAAGGCCTTAGAATTCATGACTCACCACCTGAAACAACAAAGTGGAGACAAACCGATGGAAAGCACTGGAATGGTCCAAGTATGTCAATTTCGTGGGATTTTCAGACATTTTTTTTTTTCTTGCCTTGTCATCTTCCGTCAGATAGTCCAGCAAGTTGTCATTTTTTAAAAAAACTCACACAGATGGCTGTAATACCAAGAATCCATTCAGAGACAATAGGACAGTTGTTGTATGATGATGTATTCACATATTTAAAAGAACCAGACTCCACATCGGCGTCCATTTGCCTCAGTCGGTTTTACGGTAAAATACTTCGGCAGGATAAACATTTGTCAGTTCGGTTTTAACAGAATTCAACGTGCATGTAGAACAGGTAGCTTTTTAGTGTTTGTGCGCGTACACGTGTGTGTGTGTGTGTGTGTGCGCAGCTTACAAGCTCTTACACCCCCTGCGACTGTCCAGGCCTACTGCAATCTCTCATACACACATTAACCAAACAGTTTGCTGATTATGAGAGCACTGGTGTCAGCAGCACTCTTCATAACGAATGGGACTCATTTATCAGCATAAATGATTATGGAAAAACATTTCGACAACTCCAGGCCTTTAATAACGTTTGGTTTCTGCTGCATTTTTATATTTTCATCATCTCATATGGAGATTAATGCCGTCCAACATCTGCTGCTGTTCTAGCAGAAATCTCACTGTGTTCCTTTTTAATATCCATTTCCTTGAGAACCATTTATTCTTCATATGTAGCTATTTTATGTAGAAAGAAGTCACAGCATTTTCCTGTGAAGGCAAATGACAACAATTGGGGTAAAAGCACCTGAGTGTGGTTCTGTGTTGTACGGTGAAGAATGTGTTCTCCAGCAAACTGTCCTTGAATTGCCCCCCGAGGACTTTTTATTATCATAATTATTATTTCAACAGTCAACTAATTCCTACACATACTTACCTCATCGCTCGAACTTGCTTGGCCACGTCTCTTTGTTTCTGTTTTTTAACATGCGCTGCTCTTTTCCTTTTTTCTCTTGTTTCTTCCGTGTTCCACTCTCTAACACACATGGACCCCCACCGCCACTCTCATTGACACCTCTTTCCCGTTCCACCTCTCCTATCTCTCCCTTTTACCCCCACCTCTCTCCCTGCCGTCATCCTCCCTGTCTTCTCTCTCTCAGATGCAGGATGCTATGGGCTATGAGCTGCCATGGGTCTATTTTGTCTCTCTCGTCATCTTCGGCTCCTTTTTCGTCCTCAATCTCGTTCTGGGGGTGTTGAGCGGGTAAGAGGATCTGCTGCTGTTGTGGATGTGTGCTGGGTGTCGTGACCGTTTTGACGATGTTATATCGCCGTGCAGCAAGACTCCTGTGACCACTGAAAAGATTTGAATTTCTGTATGAATTATTGTTCATCTCATTACTGAATCTGGCTTTTTTTCTCATCATTTCTTCATTTTATTTTGCGTCTTTTCATCTTTTTCTGCACAGAAAAGGTGATGAATACAAAAGTTGCCAATTAAACATCAACAATTCAGGGTGAAATTCCCACAAATATGTCCATAGGATGTTCCCTGATAGCCTGATTGAATGAATGATGTAGGTTTCCAGAGCAGCAGTACAAATAGCAGAGGCTTAAGTCCTCGACAGTGGAGGGGAGATGGACTGACAGGGACTAAACTGAGCAAAATCTCCTCCTTTCTTTTCTACTCAATCAATCAGTTGTCTCCAACTAGAGAGAGAGAGAGAAAAAAAAAGCAGTCCAGGCCTAAATGTCTATGTGTTTTGGTCAGTGGACCACAAGGGGCCACATCCCACACATGCATGTACACACACACATATGTCATATAACATCTGGCATGTTTTTACCGTACTTCTGTACATCCAGGCGTAGAAGATGGTTTCAGGTGCACATCGTGATATAATGAGGATTTTTTTTTTTTTTTAGGCCTTCATGCAAGTCAGTGTGACATTTGGATGAGCATACTGGACAATTGATGCACGTGCGTGTGTGTGTGTGTACAGAGAACACATATTAGTGGCGGTAAAGAAACACATGCTGCACATGCAAATACACTTTTTTGTTTTTCATAAATGCTCCTCCAGCAGGCAAGCGGGTGCTGTTTTTACCTGGTTCTGCCAAGTCACGCTGTTTAAGTACAAGCACCACCCGGCCTGTAGGGACACACTGGGGTATAAATAATTCACCCCTCAGGTCAGCCGTGGAGGTGGAACATTAAAAAAAACTTGCCCAACAGGGACAACACAACAGGAAAAAGGTTCTTGTGAGGACAGAGTGGAGTCTGGAGGAAACATGACATTAAAGATGGAATTTATGGGACAGGACAAATAAGAACTAAAAATGCAGTTTAAACTTGTTTAACTTGTAACGGCAATAAAACAAAGAACAACATTAGCTTTATGAAGACTGAGTCCGAATTAAAAATAAAGGAAGTAGAAAATGTAAAATAAATACTTCAAACTCTTCTTGTCAGTACAGTGATAGACTGAATTATATCTCATCAAGACTGAAAGGACATTGAGTCCACAAGAGTCTTGCTGCTTGTTTTGTCTGATCATAACGCCCGCCAGAGATATTTAGCCTGAAATTAGCTGATTAGAGGGAACGTCAAGGAAACAAGTCAAGTTTCAACCTTCCCGTTTCGTGTTTTCTCCCCATCAAATTCATCTCGAAGCGATGTTCTGTATCTCATGTGGGTATTTTCTGTCCCTCCCAGTCTTCTTATTTCACAGCCAGTCTCCGTTCAAGACAGCCGTTTCACATTGAAATAAATCATTACCACGAAGCATCCTAAAGCCTGTTTCACATTACAGGATTTCAGCCGTGATTTTTGGAGAGTACTGAACTAAAACAACTAATCCGAACAAAATAATACTCTGAAACCAGATCTGAATTCATCAGGTCCCATATGTCAACAGTGACTCGCTAGCGGCATCTCGTCTTGTCACGTTTCTATGAAATAAGTCAGAGACAAAAGAACGTGACAGTGATCTGACATCCCATGTGGTGTGAACGGGGCTGAAGTGTGGATGTCCCAGCAGGGGGCCTGCAGAGGAGAATCACCGTCCATCTGTTTGGGATGCTCACCAAGGATCTAACCCTTCCCTTCCCCACTTGTCCCCCACTTCCCTCCTAATGCTCCCTTCTCACTGCCCCCTTCCCTTTGCTTTCCTCGCCCTCCTCCTGTCACCCTCTGTCCTTCTATTCCTCCTGACCCCTCCCTCCGCCCCCCCCTCCCCCCGTCCCTCCTCTGTTCCCTCCATCTCTCGACCTAGGTGAATGACGCTGTAGGGTACAAGTGGCCGTGGCTGTATTTTGTCACCTTAATTATCATCGGATCCTTCTTTGTGCTAAACTTGGTTCTGGGGGTATTGAGCGGGTAAGGGAAGGGTCAAAGGTCAATTGAAACTAACTTCTCTTTTTCACTTTTATTCTGTTGGTCTTTCCTACTCTATTCCTTCCTGGTTCTGTTGATAGAGATTGTGTGTGTGTGTGTGTGTGCGTGTGTGTGTGTCTAATGAGATTGTGACGCGATAGAACGGGTGTAGGTTCCGCAGGATGGATCTCCGACTGAGCATCCAGGGATTATTACAATCGCGACGTTTGTCAGCTGAGGAATCGCCAAGAAAACTCTCACGTCTGTTCTGAATAAACAGGAACGTAAACTAGTGATGTACATTCAGACTCCCGATGGACGCAGCTTCATATCACACCAAAGAAAAGCTGTTTGTACACCAACATAACTGAAAAAACGCTCGGCAGCTGGCGAGTGGATTTCATCATCTGGGAGCGTGTCGGTGCTTCAGAACAAACAGATGTCAATATAGTTTTTTAAAAAGACATTTAACTCCAAATTTCACGAAACACTGGTGGTGTTTGGAGCAGTGATGTGTCCCACCTCTGACTGACTGACCTGAATCTGACTCCCCATACCCGCTATGATGCCTGTGGGGAAATAATAATGGTCTATCTGGTCCAAACAGCTTGGAGGGTTTGGTTTGTCTGGCTCTTTGTCTGACTTCTGACTAATGATGCTGTCAACGCACAACACTGCCTGACCTTTTACAAACTGCTTCCTCCAAAGTGTGTGCGGATCTCTGATTGGCGAAACAGCTTAGGGCTAAACAGCAAGTAGGGTGACGCAGAGACAACCGTCTGACCGTCTGGATTGATGGAATAAAGCAAATTAGAAACAGTGGTGGGCTTAGGAGAAGAGAGAGGAGACAACGTAAGGGAGGAATTTAAGCATGTTTCAGGACAGAGAATGTAACAAAAGTAGCTCAGGACGTTCATCTAAAAGTCTACTAACTACGACATGAAACTCTACCAGCGGAACCAATGAGTTGGCAGACAGCGAGCTCAACGATCCAGGACAACCTCAGAGCACAGACACGTCTCTCTTCAGCGGTGTCACTCTGTGTGTGTGTGTGTGTGTGTGTGAGCTCAGACAAGCCACGGCCTTCGCAGGTAGTGTGCTGCTGTTGCTCTCTGTTGGACGGTTGTCAGTCAGTCAGTCAGTCAGTCAGTAGGAGAGGTCATGAATCACATCCCGTCCGATCCACCCGCAACATCTTCAGCTGTGTAATTACCACCGCAGCTGCTTTCACATCCTGTTCTATAACGTGCATTATTGGAACAGTTTGCTGTGCACTGAACTGCGTTATGTTGTTGAGTTGTGTGTAAAAATGTATTATAATCTGGGACAAAATGAGCAGCTCCTCTGTGTCTGTCTAAAAATTCCTGTGTGTCTGTCAGGATTTGGTCTCGTAGTCGCACACTAACACCTTTTCTCCTTTGCAAAGCTTTTCTCTCTCCAGCTGGTTCTCTTTTCCCTCTGTCTCTCAGAGTATTATCATCACAATACCGGCATATGATTTGTGACTGCAAGTGCTTGTGTCGAGATTGTTCAGATTGTCTCTCTCCTCCCTCTGTTTCCTGTTTCTGTCTATCACTCTGCCCCCCCCCACACACACACACACACGCACACACCCATCCCTGCATCCCGCTTCTTCTCCTCCCAGAGAGTTCTCCAAGGAGAGAGAGAAGGCTAAGGCACGTGGTGACTTCCAGAAACTCAGAGAGAAGCAGCAGCTGGAGGAGGATCTCAAGGTGTGTGTTTATGTCTCTGAGAGGATGGAGAAGAAAGAAAAGTAACACATTCAGTTTCTCACTGACCAGTCTTTTTTGTGCACGTGTCCGTGTGTGTGTGTGTGTGTGTGTGTGTGTGTGTGACCGTAGGGCTACTTAGACTGGATCACTCAGGCTGAAGATATTGACCCAGAGAATGAAGAGGAGGGCATGGATGACGACAAACCCAGAAACCGTGAGTACCAAAATACATGTTGAACAGTTTTTTTTTACGTGTTTGTGTGTGTGCAGGACTTCCCATGACACAAACATTTACAAAGATATTTACTGTCAATAACGCCTTTAGAGTGTCTTCACACTCCAGGATTAAGACACGTTTGGAGCGGAGGAGGAGTACATCACTGTCCTCTTTTAGCCTGGAGGTTAGAAGGCAGAGATGACAAATACAAGCTGAAACATGTTCCTGTGCGAGCCGGGCCTAAACTATTCAACATGCACACGGTGGCCCAGCTCAGGGGTGGGTAGACGTGAGTGATCCAGTCACAGTTGGGTACATACAAGTTATTACAAAGTGTCTCCATCTTCTCCACCACTGAATAGGATGCAGAGCGTCTTGTGCTGAGGTGATGTTTCTGGCCTCGTCACACTCAGATGTCATGTTTGTCATTTGTCCTTTAGTGGTGGTGAAGGTCTCGTATGTGGCTTGCGTGTATGACTCCACACCTCCAAACATGGTCTATACGTACTGACTTCTAGTTCTTGGAGTCTCAGCTGTGGGACATGTAATCTGCTAACACCTCTTACATAGAACTGTGGCTCATTCTGAGACAAAATAGGAAACTGTATCATCTCATCACGGAGTAAATCTCAAGAAATTAACATGGACAAATGAGCAATGACCCAATTTACATGAAAATGAGGCGCAACTTCCCTGCGGCTCATAAATCTAGTTGTGCTCACCTGTTACCGCTGTGCCCTCCTGGGCCAATCAGTGTGGTAAAAACATCATCAGTGACATATTGTGCACTGTCAACATTTAGATAAGTACCCCCCTACCCATCCCCAATTGCAAAAAGCTTATGTCATAATGAGATATTTCTTTCCTCGCCATCCGTCATCAGTGGAGGAACTACTGAAACAGTTAACTTTCTTATATGAATACTTCAAAGTTTCATCAGCTTTAAACGTACAGAGAAAAATACTCCAATTTTTAATGAATTACAACTGTGAGCATCACTCAAAAGATTCGGTCATCACTTTTATGAAAGGGTCTAACTCCGGCCATTAGATTCAGATGATCTGACAAAATGATAGATACACACAATCCTCAGTTCTCCGTCACAGAGATCAATCATCGGCCTGTTTGTGAAGGTGGCAAATCAAGCCGCTTGCTTTTTCTGCCTGGCTCCCTCCCTCACTGGTTGGTGGACGGAGTCTCTTGATGGTAGATGGATGAGGCCAGTTTGTCCCTGCTGCGCGTAGAACCGCACACACACGTGGTCCGCGGGGAGAACAGAGGAGAAGGCAGAGATAAAAGATGTTGGCATGCAGAGAGACGGAGAATTGATTGGATCATGAAGAAGTCACACGATGGACACGCAGCTTCTTCGACAGGTCTGTCATGCCATGTTTAAAAAAAAAAAAAAAAGTTAATATGAAACCATTTGTCAGGATCAACTGTTTTCAGTGTTTGCGTGCTCCTGGCATGTCCATCATTGTCCGCTGCCCAATCGCCCATCCACCCCCCCCGCTCCTTCTCTCGTTGTAGTCACTATAATAATATCATAAAAGTCATAGAAAATGATGTTTTTATTTTGGAATTTCAGCCTTTATCATTAACATGAGACACTCGTTTTGGTTTTAATTAACCTTTTGCAGGCGAGTACGTGTTACAAGCTGTTGGGGCAGATCGTAAATCCCACATAATCTGCGTGGTTGGAAACAATAACACTTCAGTTCCTAATCAATTATTGATGAGCGTTTGTTATTTTTGGTCCATATTATCACATTCCTGTGATAGTGTGTGTGTATTAACCCAAACGTACACGTGTTGTCACAAATGAACTCATTTCATTTCAGTATATGGTGTTTTCAAATAATTAATTCCGACACCAGCGAGGGTGAACTAACCGTTGTTCCGTCGTCCATGTCCACTGTGTTCCTTTTCCTTCCTCTTCATCTCCTTCCTCCCCTCTGTGCCTCAAGCCTTTGGGGTTTACTCTAACAATAGGTATTAAACTAGTTCAGAGCACCATTGAGGAGTCGGCACCAGGCTGGTTATATATTTGAGAGGTTTTAGCCTCGAGAGAGACCCAGGGGCCCAGAGTGCTCTTTAGTAAGGAACAGCACGCCACACGTGTCCATGTGAGGTAACAAACACAGTTATATGTGGAGAAATCACAAAGATGGCTGCAGGTTGGGCAAAGACGTGGCTCCCATCAGCTGTAAAGGAACAAAGTGGAATTACCAGACAGCTGTTCAGCAAACATACACATCATACCGTTAAATCAAGTCACTATGCAGCAGAACTGTTCATCAAGGCCCTACAAAACAGGATTTGGACATGATTTGCCTTTTTAATAGTCCTTTTCCTTGGCTTCATCCAAGGACTCATTGACTTTTTTTTTTTTTTTAGTCGGTGGATATCTTATTTCAGCTCAGGACGCGTTGCATTGGGATTCGTATGCAGTGTCTGACACACGTACCCAGAGGGTGTTACAATAAGTGTTTGAGGTGACAGTGAGGCGAGCGCAGCTCATTCCCGCAGGCAGCCATAGACTGACAGAAGCAATAAAAAGCAATGTATCACTTCATATCGGTCTCTCAGCCGGCCAGCCCCACATTCATGTTTCTCCCTCTCTGCCTGGGGTCTTACCTCCCTCCACGATTTCCTTCCGTGCCACTTAACTATTTGCTTTCCCCCCTTAGACCCTTCCATCCTAAACTACTAATCCGGTGATCTTAAGATAACGGCAACGTTTGCATTGACAGGAATCCCGTCAAAGCTGCAAATATCCATTATCACACATTGACATGTGTGCATGCTATAGGCTGCATGCTATAACCTGTACTTTCTGTCATTCTCTCTCTAAGCTGCAAAAGATTGTTTTCGGATTTAAATCAAATTGATATTCATCTCATGAGCCCATGAGTTGGACAGTCAGTCTAAACTTTGGGACCAATTTGAAAACATTTATGAGTTAAATGAATGCAAAGAGGCAGGTCTGTGTATTTAACTAACTAACAGAAGTCTGAGAGCTCTTGGCAGCGAGTGTTTGTGCCGGAAATGGGTCAATAGAGTAAAACCAGCAATGAGATATGATATAAGCATGGATGTACAACATCTCCTTGTCCATTAATTAATCCCCCCCCCACACACACCCCTTCCCCACCCTCTCGTCTGTCTTGCAGTGAGCATGCCGGCCAGCGAGAATGAATCAGTCAACACAGACAACGCTCCCGGGGGGGACGTGGAGGGAGAGACCTGCTGCACGCGGCTAGCGTAAGTACTGCACCCTTCCTCAAACGTCCTTTTTTTTCCACCGTCGGTCCCAAGGATCAACGCCGTTCTGCTTCTACATCGAAATCAGACAAATGACTCATCCCTCCGTTGTCCTGCACTGATCTCAGTGAGAGTCACGAAGGTCTTAGTGAATTCATGCAGCATGTAAGAGTAATAGTACAGTGTAAATATGCAAATACATCATTGTGCTCAGAGTGGACCAGAGGGTGAATACCAGCTGTTATGATCATTGAGAGAGTACATTATGGTGTTGCGATTCAAAACACACCTTGATGCGTCAGTGTAATGGTTCAATAAAGTTTAAGCACAAAAACACACGTGCTATGTCTTTAATTTAATTTCTTTAAGTTGTGAGCTGCAGGGATCAACCAGCTGTCTCTGGTAGAGTCATAACACAGTATCACCACGTAAGCTAACTGGTTTCTACAGTTTCTACTTTTATTTGCAACTCGGAAATGCACTTTAACTTATAGTTTATCCTCTTCCTGATATGTTTGATGACCCGTGCAGCAAAAGGAGATCGGACTTGAATATCAATCACAGCTACATGTACTTTCTCTCCTTTGTGTGTTTACCAATGAAATGTTTCCTCCTGCCCTGCTGGAGCTCTTGAACAGCTGACTCACTCATTCTCCGCTCTCTTTTCAGTTGTGAACACTGTTCATACAAGTGTAATGCTTTTTCTTTCTTGGATTCAAGGCCGTGCAGGAAATGCAACCCCCCCCCAAGCTGGCTCGCTTCAGCACATCGATGCAACAAACACCCAAACATATTAAACTGATTGCCACGTTCAGGGGCAGAATATAAAACGGCAATGTGAGACAAAACAGAAAGCACCAAAGGGGATAGTAAAATCCATAGGCACACGTTGATGGCACACTGTTTATTCATGCTCTCACTGTCCATCTGTTTCTTTGTCTCTGTTTTGCTGTTTGTGTTTATTTGTCAGAGCAGAGCGACTGGGGAACAAAGGAAACGTCATATACGACTCTTACAGAAGTGCCACAAGCGCAACGTGTCTCGGTGCCAGAAATTAGCATTTAGCTACGTATCACTGCAAACATTTGCGAAGCTCGTACAAGCTGTGTCAGTAGATGCTATCGGATCACTTGGAACCTCTTCATACAGCTGCAGAATAAACTTCATTAGCTCAACAAAGTCACGTCACCAATCTCCCTTCTTATTATAGGAATTCCCTCCTGCAATGTTGACTTATTCAAGTGAGTTTCAGAGTAAGAGTAAGACTGTCCAGAACCAAATGATTAGAAAACTTTTCCACTGTGGGCCTGTGAACGTTTGTCTGGGGGCGTTTGCTCACACTATTATGGAGATAAGAGTTTTTGTATTGTCAGTTCTTCTTCACATCGCTATGGAGACAGACCTTGGGGTACGAGCTACTTCAGCGCCGGCTGATCTCATAATCGAGATGGACACATGGAGGGAGGGATGTTGTCAGCTTCCATATCCAGCCAGTCAGTCATTTTATTCTTTCAGGCAGCCTGTGAGTCACTTCATCACTTCAGTCAGCAAATCAGGTCTCTTCAGGTTCCTTTGGATTTATTTTATTGTGAAAGTCTGCCCGTGTAGAAGCATTGATTTGACCCAGTGATGGTGGCTAAGATCAGGCAGCTAGCGAGAGAGGGGTTGGGTCAGGGGAAACAAGGGCTTTGTCGGCCACGAAAGTTAAAGCGGTGTACTGCTGAGGATGAGCTCTGGTGGCATCCGGATGGTGTGTGGCTTCAGATGATTGAAGTTCCTTGGTTAAATCATTTTAAATGAGCCTGTCTGATTAAAATGATTTAATACGTTAACCGTCTCTTCTTGGAAACGAGCACTGTGAATGCTCAATTCACACACGTCCCCTCTCGTATCCTCCGCCATGGTGTGTTCCTGTCTATATGTGTGTTGTGTGTGTGTGTGTGTGTGTGTGTGTGTGTATAATCCATTCTGTTTTCTGTGTTCCAGAAATAGGATCTCCAAATCCAAGTTCAGGTTAGTACATGTTGTTTTCCATAAATCACCTGCTCCGGCGTTGAAACTGCTTTAGTATTTGTATGTGTGTGTGCGTGTGTGTGTGTGCGCGCGCGCACACAACGCAGAACCTTTGAGGAGAGTGATGACATATTAACACATCTGGAAATGTAATGGTGTGTCTTACGTTGTCCTGTGCGTCGTGTCTCGTGTGAAGCATTCAATGTGTGTGCCATGAGATTATAAACAGCTCATACACACACACACACACACACACACACACAGACAGGATGACTGGAATATACATTTTTTCCAAGTGGAGAGTAAAAGAACTTCGGTGCCGATCTATTTGAAAAGGAGTATTTCAGTAATAGAAGAAATGGAAAATCTCCCCCCAACATGTAGGGAGTCGAAACCCAATAACTGACAGACGAAAACAGAAAAGTGTAGGTTTGGGTTGAGTTTTGTTTCCTTCTACATTGAAACACTTGTTTCCTTATTAGTTTTTATCAGCTTTTCTTGAAATCAAACCCACAGTTAAGCAATTCGCAACTGGGAAAGACATTTGGAGTAAACTGCAGTAATTACACACAGTACTGCAAGAGAGAGAATATTCTATGTAATATATAAAACATTAAACAGTACACTTAATGAACAATGTTAAATTAGATTTATTAGATTTCAACTGTAAAAATCAGCACAGTGGCGGATATGAAAACATTCTTCTTCTTATTATTATTATTCAACATTTCTGCACTGGCTGTACACTAAAACACATGTCGAATCATCACGACAAAAAATTGAATACATTCCCTGTTTGAAGCATGCGTTTCCCTTGAAGTGTGAATCACAATGTAACACATTTTATTTTGAGTGAGCGCCTTCAATCATTGGTAAGAATAACTGGTCCCTTGTTCTCTTGAACGGTACATATCTCCCTCTGCAACAAAGCGCTTCATGTTTTTGTTTTTTTTGTTGTTTTTTTTTCTTTGTGTTGACACGTCTTTGAGGAGGACTAATTCTGCTCCACAGGCCCGAACACAGGCAACCGGCGGCCAGGGGGAGTGATGTCATTGCTGCTCTCCAGACCAACTAACTGTCTCTTTCCTTTTTTCTGTCTCTCTCTCTCACTCTTTTTCTTTCTCCCGTTTGTCGTTTCTTTCTGCCTTCCCATCCCTCCACGCTCTTCCCCTCTCTCCTCTCCTCTCTCTGCCTGCCTTCCCACTCTCTGTCGTCTCAGTCGGTACTCGAGGAGGTGGAACAGATTGTGTAGGAGGAAATGCAGAGCGGCCGTCAAATCCCAGGTTTTCTACTGGCTGGTCATCTTCCTGGTCTTCCTCAACACGCTGACCATCGCCTCTGAACATCACAAGCAGCCTCAGTGGTTGACTGACGTGCAAGGTACAAACACTGACGTCTGTCTGGTACGAATCACTCCGTTTGCTTTGTCTCATCACTTTCTCACCTCATCACTTCTGCTGCTCTTCTTCCCCGTCAGACATAGCCAATAAGGTGCTGCTAGCGCTCTTTACTGGTGAGATGCTGCTGAAGATGTACAGTCTGGGCCTTCAGGTAAGACCAAGAATACCATATTTTGGTTGAAAGCAGCGCTCCAACAGTTTGGCCGTGAAACAAATGATCGTCCTTTGATCGAACGTTCTCTGCACAGGCGTACTTTGTTTCGCTCTTCAACCGCTTTGACAGCTTTGTTGTGTGCGGAGGAATCTTGGAGACCATTCTGGTGGAAACGAAGATCATGTCTCCTCTTGGCATCTCTGTGCTGCGTTGCGTGCGCTTGCTGCGAATCTTCAAAATAACCAGGTGCATAGCGCTGCTCATATTAACATGGATTGGACATCACTGGATCAAGTCAGAAGTAATTGACTGAGAATACATGACCATTTATTGTATTATTTTGTTCTCTTTTGAAATAAACAGGAGTGTATTTTCCGGTTGCATGTACTTCTCTTTGCGTACATGTTCTTGACAGAGGTCGTTGGCCATCTCTCTCCTCAGATACTGGAACTCGCTGTCCAACCTGGTTGCCTCCTTGCTAAACTCTGTCCGCTCCATCGCTTCCCTGTTGCTCCTGCTCTTCCTCTTCATCATCATCTTCTCCCTACTGGGGATGCAGCTCTTCGGGGGGAAGTTCAACTTTGACGAGACCCGACGCAGCACCTTTGACAACTTCCCTCAGTCTCTGCTGACTGTGTTTCAGGTGAAGACTCCCCTCCATGTCTGTCCCTGTCTTTAGGTCTCACTTGTACCCAAGGAAACCTGTATCTTCTTCCTGTGACGGACTGTATTTCATTAAGTCTATCAGGACCTTTAAAGTACAATATGTTTCCAACCACCACCTGAATTGAAAAAATATATTTTGTCTTTGTTTACGTTCCTGTTTGTCTGCACAGATCTTAACAGGAGAGGACTGGAACTCTGTGATGTACGATGGCATTATAGCATACGGGGGACCATCCTTCCCCGGCATGCTGGTCTGCATCTACTTCATCATCCTCTTCATCTGTGGAAACTGTATCCTGTCGCAAAAATGTCTTGACAAGGGTTTTCAAGGCATGGAAGAGCAACCCACAGACTGCCGTTTGCTCTATAATCACTTACATTAACAGACACGTTGTTTGAGGCTCCTGCCTTTGAAAAGCATTTGAACGCATCATTCATCATATATCTTTAGAAACAAATGCAATGTGTACCAATGGAACAGTTTCCCAATTAAATTGGCTTCATTTAATAAAATAAGCATATACTAATTTTAATATAATAAATAAAAGTATTATTATATAAATACTGATAATAATCTACTATTATTATTATTATTATTATTATTATTATTATTTTTTTTTTTTAATAGTTATTGAGATATTAATCTTTATTACAATTAGCATAATGAATTTTAAAACATGGAAATCCATAAATAAAACAGCATTAAATAACCTGAACATGAGCAACTAATTAATCAATTATTTTCTTAATTAACAAACGTAAGCAGATGGTTTTAATTATATATGTAAATGTCATTAAAGACTTTTTGAGTGGGTTATGCGAGCAGCAACATCCTTAATTTCCCCCTCTGACCAGATATCCTACTGAATGTCTTCTTGGCCATTGCTGTAGACAATCTTGCAGATGCAGAGAGCCTAACATCAGCCCAGAAGGAGGAAGAGGAGGAGAAGGAGAGGAAGAAACTAGCCAGGTAAAGTAGAACATGGATAGAGGATGAAGCATGGAGCTAACATGAAGGGAAATGTGCCAAAGCTGAAGTTCCTCCTTCCTTTCTCCAGGCTGACCAGTCCAGAGAAGCGCCACGACAACGAGAAGCCTCCTCTGGAGGAGGAAAAAAGGGAGAAGATTGAGCTGAAATCCATCACTTCTGATGGCGAGACCAACACTGCTACGAAGGTAAACTAGTACCCAAACAACAACCACATTGACAGAGAAATGAGTGAAATGATTGAAGACGTGAAATATTCACCTTTGGCAGATCAACATGGATGATTACTGTGGCGATGAGAGTGAAGAGAAGAATCCGTATCCTGCTAATGAGTACATAGGTAACATGGCAACAACACACAGTCACAGTGTGTCTCCCCACCTCTGTACATTAGAACTCAATTTACTTTTCTGTGGCCTTTGATTACTGATCAGCTCAGCTCATGGTGCTGTGATGGACCCCAAGGTTCAGCCCTCATTCCTTTTGTTTTCTCCCTCAGGGTCTCTCAGAGTATTTTTTTTTTTTTTTTATCAGTGTATATGCAGACGATAAACCTTTATATCTTTTTTCTATAGTATTTTATTTGTTCCACCTTATTTTTCTGCTTTGAAGAAGAAGAAACAACATATGACATAGCCAACAAATTGTAGTCAGCCTACAGTGAACTTCACTGCTGTTTTCACTCCCCATCTTTTCACCAGGGGATGAGGATGATGATGAGCCAGAGATGCCAGTGGGTCCAAGGCCTCGGCCGCTCTCTGATATTCAGCTGAAAGAGAAGGCCGTTCCCATGCCTGAGGCCCGCGCTTTCTTTGTCTTCAGCCACACCAACAAGTGAGAATGCAGTTCTATCTTTCTTCTTCTACATCTCATTATTTAATGTGATCTGACTTCACTCACATGCTTGTCCACTTGTCTGTTTCATAGATTCAGGGTTCTGTGCCATAAGATCGTCAACCACAACATCTTCACCAACCTCATCCTCTTCTTCATCCTGCTCAGCAGCATCAGTCTGGCAGCAGAGGACCCAGTCAAGAGCGACTCTTTCAGGAACCAGGTAGCATTTTTTAAGACGTGTACAGCTAAATGTGCAGTCAGAGTGAAGCAAACGTACCCGTCTTGAATTGCTCACAAGCTCTGTGTTCTGTATAAATGAATTATGGCCGACAGGAACACATAGAGGAGCTTATTGTGACGGGTTTGTGATGCATAATGAAATTTTTTTCCACAAGACTGTAACAGTGATTAACTTCTTGTTAAGAAGATGTAAAATGCCTGTTGAGCTTTATTGCATCAATTTCACTAGTTCTTAAAGCCATGCTGGTCATTTCACTTCACTTAGTTTGTAACGTGCTCATACAGTGAAATACATTGTCCCTCTGGACAGTTTAGCCCCCTTTTAACCAGTAAAAACACCAGTCTATTCTAAAAGTCTATTGTGGTTGTACTCACTCAGAACATATCTGTGTTAATTGTTGAGTGTTCATAGTTGTAATTTTCGTAGCTGCAGTCTAATGTAAAGGAATATAAACGCTCCACTCTTTCCACACACAGGACAAATCCCCTGGGGGCTATTAAAGATCTGTTTTATTGTATTTTCCTTGGCTGTGCTACAGGCCAATGTGTATGAGTCGACTTCAATTAACCTTAATCTGCAACTGTAATAGAATAATACTGTACTGAAATAATGCAGTCGATTGCTTAACTGTGGGTTTGATTTCAAGAAAAGCTGATAAAAACATGCAGTTTTTCAGGCTCTGCTTATTTTAGTTGTTTCTGAACTCGTTATCTCTAGCGTTTGGACCTCAGCATTAAGTGGCGATGTCGCATGCTAGTGCTCTCAGTAAGTTCAGCTTTAGAGTTTGGAGTTTGAAAAGCGTCAGATCTTGTGCATGACCTGTACATTTTGCGGCGAGCAGAAAGTACTTCTTCTGCGCTCGGTTCACATTTAAAAGTACCCTTGAACAGGGCATATTTGAAAAATGAATAATGATGTTTTAATAAGGTGCCACTGCTCAGCAGAACATGATAAATGCATTTTTTCATTTCTTTGCTGCACTGACGGCCCGTGCGCACCACCTTCAGATTCTTTTCCTCAGCCTGAGTGAAAAACCATTCAATCGACCAACAAATCACAGGAGGAGAGAGAGCACGTCCTTCCTTTTCCACTCTTCATGCAAGAACAAATAGAAGAGCCAAATAAAAAAGCGTTCATGCAGGAAACACCTTGTTTCTGACGTACCTTTGTCTTCATTATTGCTCCTTTGTACTTATAGTCTGCAGGTTGAGTGTCAACTTCTACTGCTCTAATCTTGTGTGTCAGATCCTGGGCTATGCGGACCATGTCTTCACCGGTCTCTTCACCATTGAGATCATTCTTAAGGTAGTTTTTATGCATCATTTTATATCTCTATCTTGTCTTGTGTTTGATGTGTCAGGTGTTGACGGTTTAAATAGATGTAAAAAATAGAGATAGACAGCAGGAACTCGTCTCTGTTTTGACATATAGACCTTGTTACCGTCTGCATCATGTATGTAAATGAGCCCAGAATATGAATTATGCCCCCTCCAGATGACAGCCTACGGCGCCTTCCTCCATAAAGGTTCCTTCTGTAGGAACTATTTCAACATCCTGGACCTGGTAGTTGTCAGTGTTTCCCTCATCTCCTCAGGGATACAGTGAGTCCAATAACATCCTTTTTCCATGTTGCATGTTTGCTTTGTTTCTTGTGACATTTAAATTACACGTCTGGCACTTTTCTCATTAAAAATTGGTCAAGTTATATCTGTGACATATCATGAAACATACAGTATATTTCTGTTTTATATTGTACCTTGGATCAATTAGCCAGAATCAAAACACCCGTGTCCCTTTTCAAAACTACACAAATGAAGTTGTCAAAGTGAGAAAATGTCTTGCTCCATGTTCCACACATCTTTTGCCTCTTACGACTTTACACTTCATTACCTTCCAATTCTCTCCTCTTTGCAATGTTTATTAAAAGATGTTCTCTGCTTCTTGCAGCTAATAACTGCCTCTTGTTGTGCTAAAGAAAATGCTGTGATATTCCTGATGAATAATGTGCTATGCTACGCTCTCTGTCTCTAACTCTTAATAGACTAGACTTCTCGACGTAAGTCCACATCAGTCCATATTAATAACCCCCCCCACCCGAACGGACCTTCACTGTGTAAAAGTGTCACTCCTTTGATTTGATTTCTATTGTCGCGGAGAGTTTAGTGGCAAGACAAAAGATGTGATCATATCCAGCAGGCATGATTAAGGCAAGAGTAGAATGGGCGCATGAAATGAAAATACAGACTACTGAACCCGAGGAAGATTCCTTCAGATGAGCTATCGGGTCCTCGGACACTGTATTCACCTTTCATATGGAATGATTTTCATGAGCTTATCTGTCCGATACATTTGGGAACAGGTGAGATGTGCGTCCACTCTCCTGGGCAATAGAAATGGCACCTGAATGCTAAAAGTCAATGTATTTGACTCGTTAAAGGTGGTTTCGACCGTGGGATTTCTCTGGATTATCACAGTCAAAGTGTTAGCGATTGTTGCTGCAGTTAACTACTCATTACTGCAGTTTTGTTACTTGCTGTTTTCATTGTATCGCAAGTATATTTTACAGTAGCTTTTGACACACTGTCATCTACGTACGCACAGGGTACGACTGCATGGAGTCAGAGAGGAAATGCTGATGAAGAGTTTAGTTTAGTTTTGAGACATACAGGAAGCACGGCTGAACACGACACTGCATGAGCGAGACGATATCTGAGGATCTCTGTGACAGAAGCACCGCTTGATGAACTGTGTGAGGAGGTTTGAGTCAGTCACAGTCGTATTTTTGTCGCATTTTAACACTGTAATCAACACTAATAGAAGTGCAAATCCCTCACAGTGACTTTGACTGTGACACATCGCAGATAATATCCCACTTCACTACCTTTAATCACATTTAAACTCGACCTTCCTGCGTAAAAGGTCGTCTATAAGCTCAGTTTTAGAGCGGCACAGAATAGTTTCAGTCACTCCCTTTGACCCTTCACAGGATACAATGACATTTTGAATACACGTTTTTTTCCACCTGCCTATGGAAGTGTGTGGAAAACAAAGTTTGGTATCGGTACCTCAGTAAACTGAACATCTGGCTTGGATGACATCGATGATACTCATGTTCTGAACAGTCTAAGCAGCTGCCAGTTTAAAGACAATCCTGTCGATGGTAGAACCTTACATGTTGGTAGCTTTACAACAACAGCAAAAACAATCATCTAAAAACACAGAAACCCTAAAGATCAATTTTCAGCAGCATGAATTGCAATCACGTGAATCAACCTTCAGATTACTGAAGGACCAATGTTCAAACTTTGTTGTCCACATGTCCCAATGTATCGTCAAATCCAAAATGTCACCGTATTCCTTGAACTATTTTCTTTAAAACGTAAACCAGTCTTTTTATGAAAGGTCACAGCGTTGGACCTTTGGCTTGTACTCACCCTCTTTTACAGCACATGAACCCCCTCTTTGCCTGTAAATGTTTTTGTCCGTCTGTTGTATTTGTACTCGGGTCATACGTATGTGTGTCTGTGTTTGGTGTGTGACGTTGTTAATTGTACTACATACGCATTTTTACAGACAATCTATTTGTAGTTAAGCGAAAGGCTGTTTTGCTGCTTCAGATATCAGTTTACTGTAAACACCAACACCCAGAAACACAAGAAGCACTTTGTGACTGTTTGTCTGGGAAATATCAAACCACAGTGGGTTAAAAATGTCATGATAACAATGATTATGAATATATGTCGTTCTTCTCTTTGCTTGTTAGATGAGACTCAGCATTCTTGAACTTTTCTCTTAAGTGTGTGTTGAGTTTTCACATTCTGGGAGAGATTTGACTTGCGCTTGTGTTTACACTCACATGTTCCTTTTTGAAAGCACCGTAGGATATTTGAATACCGACTGTATAAAAGATGCAAGGACCACAACCGTCTGAAAAGAAGTAGCTGAATCATTTTTTGCTCAGAATCGTAAAAACAAGGCTACGTCTCCCTTTTTTTTTCCTTTTTTTTCCAATTGTCCTTTTTAATATTGATCGCTGTTTTCAAGCCTTCTTAAAAGTGCGATGTCAAACATATATTCTTTGGACATGGATACATTGTGGTTTACAATTGGCTACCATGGCAACCTCCAACCAAATATGACCACCTCCAGCAGCACAAAATTGAGTCTAGGCCACAGAGCAATGGGTGACACCCACCTCTTACATACAGTATATGGCTAATTCACAAAACACATTCTAAAATACAAAATACATGTTTGAGCTGACTGAGTTGTTCAATCCCATAAATGTTTCAGGTCGAGTGCAATTAATGTGGTGAAGATCCTGAGAGTTCTGCGAGTGCTTAGACCGCTGAGAGCCATCAACAGAGCCAAGGGGCTGAAGGTCAGAACACCTACCTCGATGCACTTGTTCTGGAACGCACAAGAAGTTTCCTGACGTGACCTTAGCTGTAGTTAATTGTCCAGTTTTTTTGCACACGTACTCAATCACTTTTGTTGTGTTTCCCCAGCATGTAGTGCAGTGTGTGTTTGTGGCTATAAGGACGATCGGAAACATCGTTATCGTCACCACGTTGCTCCAGTTCATGTTCGCCTGTATAGGAGTGCAACTCTTCAAGGTAAACAGCCGCGAGCGTCCTACGTGAAGCTGTGCACAGGCCCTTTCACAGTAATTCCAACATTTCTGCCGCTTTCTCATCAGGGCAAGTTCTTCTACTGCACTGACAGCTCAAAACAGACGCAGGCGGAGTGCAAGTAAGAGATCCCCATGCAGATAAATCCATCTGTCGTGGCATAACTACTAGAACTCCAATGTTTGTGTGTGTGTTTTCATTCACAGGGGGTCCTACATTAAGTACAAGGACGGCGATGTGGGGAAGCCCATGAGAGATCACAGACAGTGGCAGAACAGTGACTTTAACTTTGACGATGTCCTTCAAGGCATGATGGCTCTGTTTGCTGTGTCGACGTTTGAGGGCTGGCCAGGGTGAGTGTCCACACACAAACGTACAAAAGTGCACGTACCGTACTTTATTCCGGGCGGCTAGGAGAACATGTGAGAGGACTGTGGAGGTGAAAGCTGCAGATAAATAAAACAGGAGCTCATCGGATTCGTCTGCTTCCTGGCTGACACTTGACCGTGTTGCGGCTGTATTTTTACTTTCTGAACATCATCAGCACCTGTTCCAGGGTTATAAGACCCATTTTCCTGACAGAAAAATAGCGTGCGGGTTGCATTCTGGGTAGTAGTGCTGCCGCAGCAGGAGTTTTTTTTTAAAAATCTCCTCGCTCCACTGAAAATCGACTCACATGCTCTGGGAGCTCGAAGCTCATAAATTACTGCTAAAGTGTGTAAAGTCCACCACCAGCCTTCAGTTCACTGGGTTGATTTGGGTTAATTTGAGAAGAGAATTTTTACTGCAGTCATGACGAGTCCTCTTCTTCCCTCCTCCAGTTTACTGTACCGGGCGATAGACTCGTATGCCGAGGACGTTGGGCCCATCTACAACTACCGAGTGGTCATCTCCATCTTCTTCATCATCTACATCATCATCATCGCCTTCTTCATGATGAACATCTTCGTCGGTTTCGTCATTGTCACGTTCCAGGAGCAAGGAGAACAAGAGTATAAGAACTGTGAGCTGGACAAGAACCAGGTAGAGTGTGTTGTGGTGTCACTGGCTGCGAGCGTGTGACAGCAGCACTAAGCAGGAACGAGGTTCTATGGTGGGGAGAGGCGTGTGCTCACGTGTGTGTGTGTGTGTGTGTGTGTGTGTGCTTGTCACAGCGTCAGTGTGTGGAGTACGCCTTGAAGGCCCGTCCTCTGCGCCGATACATCCCCAAAAACCCCTACCAGTACAAGGTGTGGTATGTGGTCAACTCCACCTACTTTGAGTACCTGATGTTCACTCTCATCCTTCTCAACACCATCTGCCTGGCCATGCAGGTGAGCCGCACACACACACACACACACACACTTAGGAAAGAAATAAATGAAAAAAATAGGATGGTTTCATCCGACTCCCATTAAACCCCAGTCGTTTGGGGACCTTACTGACTTGACATGTGTCTTCTGCATCGTTGCAGCATCATGGACAGACCAAAAATTTCAACGATGCCATGAACATCCTGAACATGCTCTTCACTGGACTCTTCACCGTGGAGATGATCCTTAAACTGATTGCATTCAAACCCAGGGTAGGTCCACAGCTGCAATATCAATAACCAGTTCCAATAAAATACTAAACAAATATGGTATATTTATTATATATTCTATTATTTCAAAGGTTTGGAGGTAGAAATATGCAATACTGCTTGTTAAATTATCTGGATAGATAAATGCAATTCACAGAATGCAGCAGTATTTGATAGTCATAGGTATTTAAGTCTGTCACAGTATGTTCAAATGTGAATTTAAGTCTCTGCAATGTTATAACAAAGGTCACGACGTACCATTTTACATAGAAACACAGTTACTTGTATTTCCGTATTCACTTTGTCCAGTGTAATTGAAATGCAAAAATGACCATTCTGACTAAAAAGTGTAATCCTCTGGAATAAAGCTAATAACCCCTGAAAAGACACATAAGACAATCAAGCATTTGAGCTTGAGAATTCCATACAGGATTATTTAACATTTACCCATAATTCCATAAGGCCAATGGCCCAGTGCTGAGCTGTACCTACAGCACCACTGCGAAGGAGTCAAAATGGTCATAATATGATTCATGCATATGATTCGTGATGTGTTTTTGAACCGCTTCCTTTACACAGTCAGAGGACTTTCTCCGTAACATCTCTCTGGTTTTTACAGCCTTTGGAATCAGCTCCTAGAAGATTTTACTCTAATGAATTCAACTTTCTAACAGGATTCATCATCTGCGAACAGCGACACTGTTGTTTCCGATTATTCCTGTTCTGAATATTTGAGCAAATCGTGACGTTTTGATGCCCGGTTGCTCATCTAAACTTTCTCTCATGTGTGAGCGGTGTTTAACTCGTCACAGTTAATCAGCCCATTTGTCACTAATTGTCTGTTTTACTAATGTTTCCTTGTGGATTTGGAACCGAAAAGCAACAAATTCTTTTCGCGAGAGTCCTGAGACTATTCAGACCAAGAGGTTGTTGCTGGTGTCATGATACAGTTCAGCAGCTGATGAAAGACGAAGAGGATTAAAATGGATCAGTATGATTGATCTTCTCTCATCGTCTCTCCAATCAGTTTAGCGGCAAACATGATTGCTCGTAAGCACGCTGAGTGTTTGTACCATCTGTTAAAGTTATTCTGTAGGCACCAGTATAAACACCATACTGGTGCAGACACACAGACGTGGTGCAAGAATGTGGAACACATCTGTTTTGTTTGAACAGGGAAATAGGAGAAACCTTTCTAAGATGTTTGTGTTTCTGCTTGCAGCACACGTCACATCAGATTTGGCCTGAAGCTCTTTAGATGTTGTTACCAAATACTCATTTTTGCACCGGTCCAGATGACGAATTACTGGAAAAGATTTTTATAAAACTGGCCTGGCTGTGTAGCAATAATTTTGTGCGACACGACAGCAGAAAATTGACTTTCACTTTTGCTGAAGAGGTTTTAAAAACAAAAAACAACCTGCTGAAAATAACCCAAATGCACTGGACTCATTTCCCTGAGCCTGAGTGAAACCTTTATTCCATGATACGGGACCCTCCAGGATACTTGATGTTGATAGGGATCAAATATATCTGAGTGTACGATCGTCACTGCAGCTTTGAAGAACTTACGTATCAAACAGGACATTCTTATCAAAAAGAAAAGTCTGATATCAACCCCTCTAATTGTTTACGTGTACATTCAAATCCCCGTGTTGTTTCCTCAGTATGATCTCATACCATCGTAACAGTGCCTCCAAGTGGCTGCAGATGTTTTCCGTCTAACCTTTCTCACCTCCCCTTCCTCCTCCTCTTGCTCACCTCATCCTGTGTAGGGGTACTTTAGTGATCCCTGGAATGTGTTTGATTTCCTCATCGTAATTGGCAGCATAATAGACGTCATTCTCAGTGAGATCAACGTAAGTACCATGCTCTTTCTCGCTCTCTTGTTCTGTCTCACCCTCTTGTTCTCTTGCTTCTTCTCTGTCTGCCATTTCCTGTTCTATCCTGTCCCACTGCCTCTGTTCTGTCAACTCCCTTTCTTCCATTTCTCTTCTTCCTCTTATCTTCTTCTCCTCCTCTCCCTCCATCCTGAACTCCAAGATGGCCACTCAGGAGATCCCAGCCTCTCAAGAAAGCGCTTCTCTCCGGGTTTCATAAGAACGTAGAGGCACACAGGCAGGGTTTACCTTCGGTTTGACGTGCTCCTTCCTCCATTTACTTCCTCCACTGCTGTGGGGTTGCTTTTTTTGGTTTTTTAAACTACTAACTTTACTAACCCACTGACCACTCATCACAGGGGCATTTTAGTTGTGATTTGCTCTTTCTTGTTGTTCTTGTTGACATTTTCCTGTTGTGGACAAGCATGACGAACCGCCGCTGTCCTTCCTCTGCTGTCCATCTAGTTGAAACGACCCCCGCGTTTTCATTTTGACAGTTTCTCTCTCCTCCTACTAAAACAACACCAATGTTCATGCATATAATGTTCTTTTTTTTATCTTTTTCTCCTCTCTCTTTTTATTTGTTTCCATTTTTAAATGTCTTATGTTGTGTTTTTCTTTTCTCCTGTTGTTTTTCTGTTCTTTCCATCCCCACGCAGCATTATTTTGTTGATGCATGGAACACATTTGATGCCTTGATAGTTGTGGGTAGCATTGTTGACATAGCGATCACTGAGGTTAACGTAAGTAGTCCAACTCCCTCCCTCCCTCCCTCCCTCCCTCCCTGCCTGTCTGCTCTGCCATTCCCACACACACAAACAGACCGAGAGCCGATACCCATCTCGCATGCTTTCAAATGATTAGGAAACTTAAGCTGCACCGCATTTGAACTCAAGAGATGCTTGGATAGGCTGGCCGGTGAGCGGCCAGACGGACCTCTGACGTTTTAAACATTCAAAGTCGATGAATACTGTTTCCAGACAAACATGTCTGCTGGTGAAGATGGTATCATGACGTCTTCCTCTTGAGCAGCTCTATTTTGGTTACTACCTGGCTAATGTTGCTAATGATCATCTAAGGTTATTACCACATACACTAAAGTGGAGTTAAATAATACATGAATTATAAAACAGTAACCACATGTACATAATTGACTATGAAAGGTGGACGGTCAGCTGAGTTAGGTTACTGTAGCTTGTCGTCTAACATTCTAACCAGATTTTATACCCACGTCGTTAAGATAATGAAGTCTGCACATAAAACATACAGTAATGTGTTTTCTAATATTTGAAACTGTCCTGATGGGTATTCTTGCCTCGGTCTGTGGAGCATCTTTCGCATCAGAAATGCATTTGCCAATACTACTGCATTATCTCAGCACTTGGTTTGGTTTCACATTGGTTTTACTTTGGTGTTTTATCATTGTCACAGGGGATCCTGTCCAATCCCCTGGCATGATGGACAATGTATAGCATGACAGACCTAAAGGTGACTATATCCAGGCCCGGTGATAAATGTCGTGTTTTTAACTAAAGTTTCTCGTAAGACGTTTTGACCCAAATGTCATGGAATAGTCTCAGTGAGTAAATAACCAGGGGATAATTTGAATTAGGTGGCAGATGTGCCGTGTTTTGTTGTTGTTGTTGTTGTTGTTGTTTGCTTCAACAATAGCACCGTGCAGACACGAGGAACAATTTAATCCATGAATGGATTTACTCGGGACCCGTAAAATTTATGTAAATGTATGTATGGATTCATTTCCTATGGAAGTGGAGGCCCCATGGTCAACAGTGGAGCTGAATGAGAACGTACATCACCAAGTCAGATGAGGAGAGTCTATTATATTTATACTTGACCGATAATTGGTGTTTTATTCATGTGAGTCAAAGTGCTTTTTGGCACGCAAAACTGCAGAATTGTGGCCGGACGCAGACGTTACATCACCTTAGAGGGGGATAATTCTGCTGCTCGGGCAAACAAATCACAACGTGGTGACTACGAAGTGGAAGTTCATCTTTAAGACAGAGTTTTACAAGGATATTATTTCATTATATGCTTCAATTACATCACATCGGTGACTCATTTGTGTAGAAAACCACATGGATGTAACTGTGAGTTTGTTGCCGGTCAGGCGACATGACACGGAAAGTATGTGCACAGGGGTGCACCAGGATGTTGGTGGAATACAGTGTGTTTCATCTCCGACGGCACTGGCCAAGCATACAAATAAGGTTCGTGTATCCCAGGGGTGCGAGAGCTTGGCAGTTGTTTTTCATACCTTTAGAAAGGCAATCCATTTGTCCCTGTGAGAGGCCGACGGAGCGTCTTATGAATAACTCCGGGTCATTTCTTAACAGTACTTAGACGTTCTGTGTTACCCTGTTATTAAAGTGCAGATGCAAAGAGGGAAATGAATATATGAGCACGTAGTAAAGGCAGTTAAGTCTTTTGGTGGGGGGGGGGCTGACAATATAAGAATCAGTAAGCAGGTTCACCGGGCCAGAGATCTACACCTTTGTCATCTATACAGGCCACAGATGTTGCACTGAACACCTTGTTTCTTGATTTGTTGCACTGGTTTGCCGTTCCCTCACTCCTAACCTACAGGCATGCCCCCAAAGTGTTTTTGTTCTCTCCTTTTCTCTGATGATTTGCGTCACGAGATGCCCAGGCTACCTGATTTCCCTTTATCTGTTTTTGTTAAGGTTTTTTTTTTGTTGTTGTTGTTGTTTAAGAAACCCTCCGAACTGTTGACAGAAAGAGTTTTTCTGCTACTTCTTAATGTTAAATTTCAACCTGCTGCTGTATTTCATTATAAGCGAATGCTTTTTTAACATACTGAGCAATGCAATTAGAAACTAATAGCAGCAGCTTGCCAACAGCTACCTCTCTTTGATTGCATCCCTAAGTGCACAGTGAAGTGCAATAACAGACCAGCTTTTAAAATGTCACTTTGCCTTTAGTTACTATTAAATTTCCAGACTATCTGTTTGGAGTGTACCCACTCTGCTGGGTGCTTGTTAGATTAGCTACACTTTTCTTTTTTCTTTTTTTTTTTTTTTTCTGTCATTGAATCAGTTTTCCTCCTGCGTCCTGGGTCTCCCTTGAAACCTACGGCTGCTTCTTAAATCTCCATTGGTTTATTTTACATTTTTTTGGTTCTGGTTTGCGTCGCGCTAGTGTGAACAGATCGGTAGTGGTTTGCTCAGAACGGTGTCTTGCAGACGATGCCAGTACGGACTGCATCTATCTCTTGTTCTTCTATCCGGAATGCCTCCTCTTTTCTGTTCTATCACTCTCCTTCTCTTTCTGAGCTTTTTATACTCTTCTTGTTTGGATGTTTGTCTCTTTCTCTGTCGTCTTTGTTGATGTTGGTTTGCGGTGCTGCTTGCTCACCTGAAATGCAAGCTGGGTAACATGGGTCTGAAGCTTTTCACTCAGTCATCTGTTGTGTATTTATCAAAGTAAACTGATGGTAATTTTATGTGTGTTTACATTCCAGTAAATACTAAAAATACAGAATTGTACCTAAAAATCATCAGAAATGCTGAAGAAATCCATGTTACTTATTGAACTGTTGGAATTTGTATGTATATAATTCAACAAAACATTTGAAAATCATGATGTATGGCCAACACACGTCCGTCTTTCAGCTCAGCCTGAATGTGACTGAGATCAAATGGCACAAAAGAGACATTTTTATGTAATTCCTTTTGTGTTGATTTATCATAACAAGTGTATTTGATTTGACTCACAGCTTCATTTACATTTTCAGACAGAGACAATTTCAGATTTAAGGCATTTTCCCTTTCTAACGATGGCACCAGTAGTGCGGCACACAACAGCATCGAATGCGTCATCATCATCCTGCAATTACGACTCATGCCGGCACATGTGAAATACACACACACACACACACACACACACTGACAATAAATCAGAGCCATCCTTCCTCCCTCCCTTCTTCCTTTCTTCCTCTTCTTCCAAATTTCCACCTCAACCAACACACCCGCACACGCAAAGAGACCAAATGTTGCATTACCATGTTGTTTGTGTCCACTTCCTGGACGTATATCTATAACTTGTTTTGCGTGATCATACATTACTCACATGACCTTAGAGGTGCGTGTGTATGGTCCTGTTAGAATCCTGCTAAATGCATCATTCCTTTCTTCCCATTATTTCTTGTTGACTTCTCCTCTCATAGTTAATCATACGTCAGCTAGCTGTGCTGTGTCAGGTTCTTTCCTCCAGGAGAAGTTGGGGAGTAATGATGCATTGATGTTGTTGTGAACGGGCCATATGAGCAAGTGAACAACTCCTGAGTCATAGATGCAACTTGAATTTAATCCATCACTCACAGCTGTCTGCAATCTTGTTATCAGGGGACAGCCAGTGGGCGTTTCTCCACAGTAATGTATTTTTGCTTCTCGATACGTTGATTAGCTTTGATTTCCAAAAGCATCCACAATCATCCGACCTGAGATGATCCGTGTCTTTTTGATGTGATATTCTGGTCGGTCGGTCAAACCAGTGGCCCGGAATAACACATCCACTGTTTCAAACTGTTCTTTAACTGCGGAGATGTTTCTGGCAAACAAAGCATAAATCTAGCGGCTAAAAGATAGCGACAGACGCAGGCGTCCATCACCCAGCACCTACAAAAACCCAGAGGCTCACATGATAACGTCCCCGCACATAATCCACCGTTTTCCTTTGCACGTTTGATCCACACCGTTATTCCAAAGCTTTCCAATATTCCACAGCCCCATCGAGTTCTTTGAGCTGACAGCGAATCGGCCCGATGTGGGTCTCACGCACAGACGATGGGTCTTTGTTTCGGAAAACCACATCTTTGGTCCAACTAGCTGTCAGTCCCGACTCATCAAATAGTTCTGTGCGGTTAATGGCTCTGTTCAAGTTGACAGTGAGCTGATGTGTTTGTTCACGGAGAAAGTAGCAGCGTAGGTTCAAACACAGGACCACTGATAAAGTGTTGGAATGAGAAACGTCAGTTTGACACTTTGAACACTTATTAGTGTTCCAGGCTCACACACACACACACACACACACACACACACGACGCTGCTCTCTTGCTGATCTTTGTTGCCTTTCCTTAAAGCCAGCTGACTCCTCCTCGTCCTCCTCCTCTTCATCGTCCTCCTCCTCCTCTTCCTCCTCCCACCCCCCTGTGGTAAGGCCAATGGTACGCTCTGACGGTAACCTCGTCCGCCTCCTTACCTCCTCCCTCATCAGTTCATCTCTCCACCACCCAGACCGTGGTAGTATTTGGCTGTTGGCTCATCCTGTCAGCTCTGTCCTCTCCTGCAGCATGCACGGAGCCTCTCCATTTATGTACTTGTCTGTATTTTCACGTGTGTAAATACATATATATATACTGTATATCTATGTTTACATATACATACATACATACTGTACATATATGTGTGGTGAAGGCACAATGTGGTGCAGGCTGTATAAGTAGACTTTCCTTGACTGGCTATTGTTGTTGCCATGGCACCTGCTGCCCCCACCTCCCCCATGGCTTGTGTACCCCCTTTTCTTATGGGTGTTGTTTCCTTGGTGCTTCATCATAAGTGCAAGCCATCGTGGTCCCACTATCTTAGCTAGCTATTCATCCAGCTAGCTATCTTTTACTTCAACCTTTCACCCTCCGTCTCTTGTTCTCTCTTTCTTTCTCTATCTGTGCACTTCCCATCACTTTTCTTCCTTCCTCTGCTCACTGCCCGACTCTTTCAGCGGTGCACTGGTGCCCACTGTGGGCCCGTTGCAGTATTACACGCAGCACATAATTCTGATTCGCATTCCTCAGAAGGATGTCATTCTCAACATACGTGTCAGTGGTGTTTGGGACCAGTCAGAGAGTCAAACCTCCTTTTTGTTCCCCGCAAGATGCTGACAAAAGCATGAGTAAACTAGGATGTCAGCACTTTTGGAATTAAAAACAAGAAAGTAAACTCATCTCTTGTCCCGAACTACGTCAGCTATGTAGAGAATGGCTCCTTCTCTTCCTCTGTGGGAGGAACAAAAATAATTGAAAGCACAACTGGCAGCAAACAGATTCAGAGGTCAGGAGGTTTTTAACGCTGCATTGACCGTAATTACTCCAATGACCACACAAGTGCAAATACATCAGGTCAAGTGTCTTCTTACCACTGCAGTTGTGCTGCTTTTTGTCAGCTCAACCTTCTGACTGTTTGCTACATAAATACTGTGATTTAACTGATGTGTGTGTGGGTGAAATGTTAGTTGCATAAATAAATCAATCTGTATTAGAACAGCACTCAGCAAGATGGCTGAATATTTCATCACTGAGTTATTTCCTGTGGAAGACTACGGAGACGATAGACGGTTAGGAAGCTACGGCGCCTCTCATCCTTGTAAAGTGCTAAATGTCGAGAATAGAGCTGATTTAAAGACACATTCTAGAGCATCACATGGTAAAGATGAGATTCACGGGGAAGATATATTTACACACCAGCAGTCAGCTTCATCAGACGTCTTTATCTTGCAGATTATTCCACTCCACTTGGACAAACAATTTTCCTGCCTGTATGATGTACTGAAGCAATAATCTTGCTGCTGGTTATGTTTTCTGTCAATTGTAAAATATTATCAAGTGTGTAAGAAAGGGCTGGATAGAGTCTCTGTGTGCCAGCTTTAGCAATTAGAGTTTTCAGATAATTACACTTTTCAGCTCAGTCAGATGATCTATATGTCACTGGGGCTTCTGAAGCAGTGTAATGCTTTTTAAACGCCAACGCTAGACTGAATTTACTTGTCTAGGATGTAAAAAGTTACTTAATATTGTGTTCCCCGCCATGATTATGAGTGTTCAGTCGAGGTAGAAAAGCAGCAGTCTGAGAAATGAAATCACTGACGGCTCCATTCTGCTTTGATTTAAAGACACTTGCTAATGTTGCATCTGTAACGTGGCTTCAGCCTGCGGAGGAACACGGGAGGTCTGCTCGCTCTTTGCTGCCAGTTGTTTCCACTGAAATGTGAACGTGAATCAGATTTTTCCTCACACTTTTTCTCAGTTGGTTCTGTTGGTATTTTGTAATACTGCAGATGTATGATGTATAATTCAACTAGTGTGTGTGTGTGTGTGTGTGTGTGTGCGTGCGCGTGAGTATGCATGCGTATGTGTTGTGTGTGCGTGCACGTGTTTGTGTTTCATGTGTTATTGCATCCACGTGTATGTATGATTGGAAACATGCAAATCTGATATACATGGATTGTTGTGTGTGTGTGTGTGTGTGTGTGTGTGTGTGTCTCCTATCTATCTGCATGTGTTCCCATGTGTCCTGTGTTTTTCTTTTCACCCGACCGACCTAAAAGGGCCTGCAGAACTCTGAGGAGAACGCCAGGATCTCCATCACCTTCTTCCGGCTGTTCCGTGTGATGCGGCTGGTGAAGCTGCTGTCTCGTGGGGAGGGGATTCGGACCCTTTTATGGACCTTCATCAAGTCTTTCCAAGTGAGGGGGGAGCGGGACAAGACCCAGGGGGTTTGGGTTTTCTCAAGATGAGACCGGCCCACGTTAGAGACCGTCCATGGAGTCACTCGTGGTGTTCATTCTAGATTAGTTCACAGAAGCCCCTCCGTCCATCTGTTGTTAATCACGTTAGCTGAGAATCATGTCGCCATAAGATGCTAAATTTGTCCTGAAACAGTCAATCGGACTGACAGCCCATGATGTGTCTCTCTCTCCTCCTCAGGCGCTGCCATATGTAGCTCTGCTTATAGTGATGCTCTTCTTCATATACGCCGTCATCGGCATGCAGGTAAGCTGTCGTCCTGTCGACTCGCGTCTGTCTCTGTCACGTTTCCTTCCCCCGTCTGCTCCGGCTGACCTCCGTCCGACCTCTCTCTTCTCTCTCCTCTGCCTGGGCCTGTCACTCTTCCTCTCGCCATCTGTCCTTGCGTCTGTCCTGCGAGCTGCTGGATCACTGATAATGAGCAGGAGACACTTAGATTTGATTGTGCTGACGCTTTAACCACTTTCCTCCCTCCTGTAGATGTTTGGTAAGATAGCGCTGCACGACAACACGCAGATCAACAGGAACAACAACTTCCAGACGTTCCCTCAGGCGGTGCTGCTGCTCTTCAGGTGAGAACGATTCAAACACTCATTATTCATTCATTCTTGATTACCTTCCACTTTCATTCCCATCTTTACCCCTTATATATAACCTTTGGTCATGGATTTTCTCTCTTTCATATTTTACATTTTACAGATTTTAGTTTTTCTCTGACATTTGACGGCAGCAGTGGGTTAATTAAAAGCCAGAAAATCTGTAAATGCCACGCGGACTCATGAGCTAATGTGGGAAAATACCCTGGCAGGTTCTGCCACAGATTTGAAAATATTCAACCGTACGTAGCAGCGATCACCATAATATCCTTGTAAAGTAGATCACATTCATCCAGTGTCACAATGGGTAATAATTACTGGAGACTTGACGTGGGTGTCAGATAAACAGAAAGTAGCGTGACATTGTTCCCGTGTTCACCACATCATCTCCTATGTCACATGACCCTCGGGTACCGTATGTGTGAGGGATGTGTCAGGGATTAGTGTCCAACCAACCTGTCGGTCCTGTGTGTGTGTCTGTCTGTCTGTCTGTCTTTCCATCCCTTTGACACCTACTGTATATACGTGTATGCATCCATGTATTCATCTGTGTGTCTTATGCATAAATGCACATTCATCTCGGCGGTCTGATTCACATACATACCGTACCTGTCTACATTATGTTTGTGTGTCTGTGTGTGTCTGTCTACCAGATGTGCAACAGGTGAGGCGTGGCAGGAGATCATGCTCGCTTGCGCGCCGAACCGGCCATGTGAGAAAGGCTCCACGAATGAGAACAGCACGTCCAACGAGGAGTGCGGAAGCCATTTTGCCATCATTTACTTTGTGAGCTTCTACATGCTCTGTGCCTTTCTGGTGAGTACAGAGGCAGAGGAAGAACTAAACAAGTGAAATATAAAACCACTAGATCAGCTAGTTCATGATATTTATTGTTCCCAGATCATCAATCTGTTTGTGGCTGTCATCATGGACAACTTTGACTACCTGACACGCGATTGGTCGATCCTCGGGCCGCATCATCTCGATGAGTTCAAACGGATCTGGGCTGAATATGACCCCGAAGCAAAGTACGTCGACAAAGAAGAATGTCGACAGGCTTCTACATCTTTAATCTGCAGAGGTTAAGTGGACACTAATGTGAGGTTGTTTTCCAGGGGGAGGATTAAACACCTGGATGTGGTGACTCTGCTGAGAAGAATCCAGCCTCCCCTCGGCTTTGGGAAGCTCTGTCCTCACAGGGTTGCCTGCAAGGTAAACAGCATCTTGGCAGTTAGTTTTTTTGTCTGTTTGCCAGGTTATTGTGAAACAACCCGCCAGATGGCTGTTTAGATTGGCAAGGAAATGTACTTGTGATAATTATATGAATCAACCAAAGTGTGTGTGTTCCCTCTCTCGTAGCGTCTGGTGTCAATGAACATGCCTCTGAACAGTGATGGAACGGTGATGTTCAATGCGACGCTGTTCGCCCTGGTCAGAACAGCACTCAGGATCAAGACAGAAGGTTTCAGGCCATGGACGCTGCAGATTCCAGCACTGAATGCTTCCACAGTATACCAGTGTTTAATGTATAATGTTTGTGTGTGTGTGTGTGTGTGTTTAGGCAACCTGGAGCAGGCCAATGAGGAATTGAGGGCCATAGTGAAGAAGATCTGGAAGAGAACCAGCATGAAACTCTTGGATCAAGTAGTGCCCCCTGCTGGCGGTATAGAATTCTCTGCAGCACAATCATTTTGTACACATCAATCACTCATAGTCGCATGTGTGGGATACAATATCTGGACTTTTCCACGAGCATGATTTAGCTGTTTTTCCAGCCCAATAGTCATTTGGATTTTCCTTTTCAGACGACGAGGTTACAGTCGGAAAGTTCTACGCCACCTTCCTCATTCAGGAATATTTCCGCAAGTTTAAGAAGAGGAAAGAGCAGGGGCTGGTGGCCAAGGTGCCTCCGAAAACAGCCCTCTCTCTGCAGGTACTTGGAAACCTGTTCAATCTGGATCATTAATCAGAACAACCAAACAAACAAAATGGTTGATTTCTGTCATTTGTTTGATCCAGTGAGACATGTTGCTCTTCTTCGTGCATCTTTTCTGACTGGATTACATAGATGCGTAGAAATACAAGAGTAAACGAAACGTGTTTTCCTGTGTGCAGGCGGGCCTGCGGACATTGCATGACATCGGCCCAGAGATTAGGAGGGCCATCTCTGGAGACCTGACAGTGGAGGAGGAGATGGACAAAGGCCTGAAGGAGCCTGTGTCGGCTGCATCCGAGGACGATATCTTCAGGGTAAAGGTCGGATACACACACCCTCACTCAGTCTCCGCAGAGAAAGAGACGGTCCACGGCCAGCTTGAAGCCACATGCAGACACACGTTCACTCCTGCATGTGCTCAGAGGTTGTTTTCTAACAGAAAAGCCTCATTTCCACCATAGCGCTTGGCAACAGGTCTGCAAGTACTGTCCATAGAATCACTCACTTGTGGCATAAATCCAAAATAAAAGTGAGAGGCTTCTTATGCGCCATCACTGAGCAGGTAAGGGACGTTTGCTACCTGCCTCCCATGATCGGCATCATTTATACATTTCGACAAGCTCGGTTTTGTTTGTTTGCTGTGTTAGTTATTCTCTGTGTCCACATGTAAAGAAATGTCTTTACGTCATTTTGGATTGAACTGATTGAGAAGTTCAATAACACTGATCGATGGCTGAATTTCACGCTCCGACTTAAAAAAAAACACCCCCAGGAAGTCGGCCTCTGTGTGAAATACAGATAGTGTCATGTGACAGAGGCGCTAGCTCCCCCGCCCCCCCCTGTATGATTTGTTCTTTGAATTCACAGTTTTGAAGGATTTACAAATACTGAAATATTTTTTTGCGCTTCCATCCTCGCTAGAAAAAGTGTCATTGCATTGCTGTGAGGAATGAATGTGGCAGTAGAAGTATGTTTTCTCTCTCTACTCCCCTCCCCCTTCTTTCCCTTAATGCTTCAATCAAAATCTCAGTTTTTTTTTTTTTAACATCTCTCTGTACCCACCTTATCTCTCTCGCAACAGCGGTCGGGCGGGTTGTTTGGCAACCACGTCAATTACTACAACCAGAGCGATGGTCGGGGGACCTTCCCCCAGTCCTTCACCACCCAGCGTCCCTTGCACATCAGCCAGAAAGGCTCACCCTGTGAAGGCGAGAGTCCATCCCATGAGAAGCTCATGGACTCGACCACTTTCACTCCTTCGTCCTACTCTTCATCCGGCTCCAACGCCAACATAAACAACGCCAACAACACCGGCATGGCTGGGGTGGTGACGCAGGGCATCAGTCGATTCCCAAGCCCATCCATCAGCACCGTGGACGGGCACACGGGGCAGCCGCTGACACCCATCCTGCTGCCGAGATCTGCGTGGTGCTTCCCTCCAAAGAGGTGAGCACATCCCTCATATCCTGTCTTTTACGTATCCACTCTCCTACAGTCTTTCACGTTTTTTTTTGCCTTCCTCCTCTCTTGTCCTGTCTTTTGTCTCTGGTGGCAAGCAGGACGTGTTTTTATGACACCCTCGTGCGGTATGTTGCCAGGGGACAGAGAGACAATATCTGTGTGTCGTGTTACGATCCCCCTGATTTTGCCCAGAAAGGTCTCATCATGCAACATGAATCTGCATAGCTGACAAAGTGCCACAGACACTTGTTGCTATGCACGCTGTGCTTCAGCCGCAAGAGCAAAACCACATGCTGCTGTTCTAAACCTGCCGCCAAAGCCGCAGATAAGACGGTTTGGTGCGATGGGACCCAACCTTCCCTATCAAGGGCTTTTACCGCTGACGCTGTCTGTCGAAGCAGGTCTGGGTTAGACACAGAGTGACCGTAAACAAAGATCTGAAAGCCCATACTGCTCAGTGCGTGTGGTGACGTTCTTCTGTCGTTTGTTATGTGGATGAAGAATGGATATTTTAGACCCAGGGGCCTTCTCAAGTTTCACTTTTCATCCTAATTTTCTCCTCAGTAACATATTGATGCGTTGCAGGTCAGGGTCAGGGCCAGGATATTTATGAAGCTGCATTCTGGAGGAAGAGTAATGAGTAACGAGGCGTAGTGTTGCTGGTAAATTGTTATAGATTCAAGATCGTGAAAGGGTACTGAAAAGGTAGATTGACTTCCTGACAGAAGGGACGGACGTCCACTCGTCCACTGACACAGGCAGACGAACGTACACGCTTTCAGAAACACTGAGTGATTCAGGAACATTCACCCGTTGAACTGAAAACAACATAATGTTCAATGAAGTCCTGTTCTAACCCAGAGTTTGCTGTGAGACCCTTGAAATAGCTTTTGGTTAAAGGGACATAACAACAGTTTTCTCTGTCCACATATTGTTTTGTCCTTTTGTCAGTTTAAATGCTGTCTACCATTAATTGCTTCTCCTCCCTCAGCTGTGTGTTATTATCCTTTTTCCTTTTGCAACACCCAGCTGGTATCTAAGGCTTACCCCCCCCGGCACACACACACACACACACACACACCTCCCCCTGCCTCCCCAGAGCTCAGCTCATCTGCTAATCTGCTGCTTCTTGTTCCTGTGTGTTTTTTTTACATCCGTCTGCCTATTTGTCGACTCGTCTGTTGTCTGTGTTTACGTTCATTTTCTGTCCTCGTTTGTTTGCCGGCATGGCGTCTGTCTGTTTCTCCTCTCGTAGCTCGGACTCGAGCGACAGCCGCATGCCGATCATCCGGAGAGGGGAGGGGTCAACGGAGGAGACGTACGACGAGAGCTACGGCGATGAAAGGGAGTACCACGAGGACGACCACTCGCTCTCCTCTGACATGTAAAACACACGCTCTCATCATTTCTGTGCGTCTCACCCTTTCCTTTGCAAGGTCGTTAACTCTGCCTGGTCTGTGTGTCGATGATAGGCTGGTGTATCAGGATGAAGCGTGTAAGCAGCTGACTCCCATGGAGGAGGGAGAGGAGGTTGAGGACAGAAGAGGAGGAGGGTGGCAGTCTCCCAGGAGAGTCTTCCTCTGTCCCACTTCTCTGAGTACGTACACACAAACCTCCTAATACAGGTGTTTGAATCGTAGGTACATTCAGTGACCAGGAGAGGGCACTGTTAAGCAAAACTACATTCTACAAGTTGCCAATTTCAACAATGACATTTTTTTTTTTTTTTTGCAGCACGAAGATCTTCCTTCCATCTGGAGTGTTTAAGGAGACAGTCAAGGCCAGACGTCTCCCAGAAGACAGCTGTACCGCTGCACCTTGTCCATCATCAGGTAGAAGGCAAACGCACAGTAAACACACACAAACACACCTGCGTCCTACTTCCGACGCCCACACACCAGTGCTGCTGCAGACTATGCCACTGAACGTGTTCCTCCACCAGGCTCTGGCGGTGGCCGGGTTGAGTCCTCTGCTCAGAAGGAGCCACTCCCCCACCCTCTTCAGCCGGCTGTGCTCCACGCCTCCAGCCAGTCCCACAGGTGCATTGAATCGTCACGAGCACACACACACATCAAGGCCAAACGGCATCATACACGTGACATTTTCCATTTTTATGCTTTCATGGCCTCAAAAGAAGCGTTATCCCCCTGTTGTATAATTGTCTTCTGTCACTGGTTCCTGTGTGCTCCAGGCCAAGGCAGTGACGCCTCCTACCAGCGAGTGCCCTCTCTGAGGCTAGAGGGCTCCAACTCCCATGAAAAGCTTAACACCAGCTTGCCCTCAGTCAACTGTGGGCCCTGGTAAGATTGTGTGTCCGTGGCAGGAGATGCAGCCCAGATCACAGATGTAACACATTGGTCTCCCGCAGGTATAGCGACAGTAACGGAAACAGCCGGGTATCCAGTCCGAGCCCCAACCCCAGCATGCCAGGGGTTAATCAAAGAGCACCGCGGCCAGTGTCGCTCACGGTGCCCTCGCTTCTGGGGAAAGACTCCAGCTCGCTGTCTCACGGTAGTGCAGGCAGTCTGGTGGAGGCGGTAAGTGGATGCGCATGTTCCATCCGACTTCCTCTCCACCTGACGCGTCTTCCTCCACTCATTCCTCATTTCCGTCTCCCTCTGAAAAGGTGCTAATATCGGAGGGATTGGGCCAGTTTGCCCAGGACCCTTCTTTCATCGAGGCCACCAAGGCCGAACTGGCCGATGCCTGCGACATGACCATCGAGGAGATGGAGCATGCCGCCAACAACATTCTCAACGGCAACACCACCACAAACGCTACATCCAGCACTTCCTCCACCTCCCAGCACAGCCCCAACGGCAACCTCCTTCCCTTCCACACGGCTGCGGCCACGCACAGGGACCAAGTGTTCAGCTTGAGTCCCAGTGAGGACGGGGTAGAGGCCCCAGGAAGTCGAGGGTCTATCCACGGGCCGTCCTCGGTGGAGGAGCGGCAGGAACTGCTAGCAGAAGGGAGAGGACAAGAAGAGGAGGACGAGGCAGGCGGGAGGGAGGAGAGGCATCACAGAAGCTCCGCTGTGATTGGAGGAGCGCAGCAGAGGAACAGCGGGATGTTGGAGGACGAGGATATGGAGTGTGTGACGAGTTTGTAGGAGTCCGCTCAGCGAGGTCGAAAGGCCGACTGGGCCCTCTGACGTCATCAGCGGCGGCTGGCTGGCTCTGTTTGTCCCCGCCCCTCACACACACACACACACACACACACACACTGTCTGCCTCTCTGCCAGATGTAATTGCTTTGAACAATGGCGGCCAGTGGTGCAACCATAAACACCTGATTACCAGTTTGTTGATTTGTATGTTTGAATGTTTGTAGTAAAGTATACCACACTATACTCTATATTACCAGAGTGTATGCTGTATTTGTATGCACATTTGTGTGTGCGTGTGTTTCCGCACGTGTCTGAGTGTGTCTCTAAAGTGCCTCACAGTTTTATCACGTCCTCAAAGTGTGACGAGCAGAGCGGTGGAGGCGAGTTCGAGACGAGACGAGGGGAAGTTGACAGGAAACGACAGAGGTAGAACGTCCTTATATGGACTTCCTGTGTGTTTATTATCATTTACTTTGCTTACGTTGGTATTGTGTTGTTGTTGTTGTTGTTGTTTGTCTGGCCGCCATGAAGCCAGAAAGGGGACAGCATACCAGCTTGTGGGGGGTGTCAGTTAAGGATTTGACCACACCCACATGAGGTCAAAGGTCAACTCCTCCTTCCTGGTCCACTGATGATGCGCTGTATTGAGTAAACGGGGAGAAGGAAACCCTCGTTTGAAGTCTTTTTTTTTTTTTTTCCCCCTCCTCCTCTTCCAAAGTTAAGGAACCTTGGAGCACAGCCCTGCCAGTCTGGGGGTGGATTATGCTGATGCACCACCTGCAGTCAAAGGGGGGAAGGATTTGAGGGATGGACCAACAGCCACAGCAGGGCTGCTGGGGGGCAGAGACACGCCAACAGGAAGCTGGTCAGTCGACGCCAGACGAGAGACCAGCTAACCTCGTCCGTCACCGTGATCTGGCTCCACCTCCTCTGCTGCTTTTCCTTGTTTGGCCACACCCACTTCCTGACCCAAACAGGAAATGGGAGGAGCAAATAGGTGGCCAAGCAGAGACAGCGGGCCTCCTTTTTCTGCCTCATACCTCGCCGCTCCTCTACCCCTCCCTTCTCTCCTTCCTCCCTCAACCTTTGGTTACTCCACCACGCGTCTCCTGCCATCGCTGGGGTTTTGCTTTCTCCGCACGCCAGTGAGGAGAGAACGGGAGCGACGGACTGAATAGAAAAGCGACTCTGGGCGTCGATCTACCGAGGATCTGTCCTTCAGTCAGACGCTCCTCTTCCTGCTGGATCGCTGCCACACATCCTCTCTGCAGACCACGCCCACTATGTATTTAACAGTTCAATATTGTGCAAAACTGGCTAGTCATGACTATTTTGTTTTATATTCATGATGTTATTAATTTATCCTTGATTTGTTTGCACAGTCGGGGTGCTGGTCTAATTAACGTATTTTTTTCTCTGTTTATTTTTAGGAGAACTTTAAGAGGTTTTAAGTATCCAAGCAGGGCGTAGTGTTTGCGTGTGAGTGTATAAACTAGATTTGTGCGTGCGGGTGTGCGTCTGTGTTTTAGCACAGGATGTATGAGCGCGAGCGCTGGCGTGTGTATCGAAGACAGAGGGGGTGTTTCTCTCTATCAGTATGCACCTTTTACAGATTGTATCTATTTATTTATTTATTTTTCCCAGAGGAGAAAACATGCGTGTGACTGCGCGTTTGTGCGTGTGCGCTCGAGTGGTTACTTATGTATTCTAAAAAGCTGATTTTAAGCCTAGACAGTAAATTAAGGTAGCATTACAAGTATGGTGTGTGTGTGTGTGTGTGTGTGTGTGTGTGTGAGAGAGGGTGTGTGTGCGTGTGTGTGGGGGGGTGTGATAATGGGCCTCCGTTAGACAGGGTTACCGTGGACAGGCATGCTTCCAAAGCTTTTGTGATCTCTTACGCACGTTTTTTTTGTTTTTTTTTTCGGGGGGGGGGGGGGGTCCTTTTTAGTCAAGCTGCAGAGTCTCTATCTTTGACCACGAATGCAT
>CAAKHB010007651.1:54564-72771 GCA_901007665.1 Aeoliscus strigatus
GTTAGGGGTGGGGGTGGGGTCTTCCTGTCTCACCTGTGCCATGTCACTCAGGTGAGACAGCAGCAGCTCCAGCTGTCGTCTGTGAATCTCCAACATGCTGCTGACGGGACTTTTTTTTTTTTTTTTCAGGAGAGCAAGTTTTCCCCAAAGTGAGGTTTGTTTGACAGAAGCTGTCCGACTGCCGCAGTTATGGGACGGGGCACAACTCGGTACGACGAGAACTTCTCCTTCGTCAGTCCTGTGGTCAAGTATCTGGTCTTCTCATTCAACTTCATATTCTGGGTAAGAGTGTGTGTGTGTGTGTGTGTGTGTGTGTGTGTTCCCCCTGTTTCCCCTGACGTATCTTGTTGCCTTTCAACACAAACTATCATTGATTCACATGATGGACAGGAGCCTGTTCAGTTCCCACAGTCTGCCACAGATGTCAGGCTGTCCTGCTCCGTGCCAACGACAGAGCCCCGCCTCCCTCACCAGTTCGTCCAGTAGAGATACAAACAGCACACTACTGCTACCACAGACCGGTAGAAGGTCTGTAGCAGCTCCTTACAGACGTTGAAGGACTCCAGGCTTCAGAGGGAGTACAGACGGTTCTGTTTTTTCCTGCTCAGAGCGTCTGTTGTCTGTCCAGCTGCGCTCCCAGATATCGGTAGGTGTGGACCATGTCCACACAGTCCTCCTTGGTTCTCCTTGGTGGTGTTAAGGAGCAGAAGATTGGAGTCCTGGATCAGATTTCTGTACTCCTCCTCCTGTCAACCCCCGATGGCCGTGTCAGTGAGCAGCAGTAACGATTTCACTCAGGAAATCTCACCTGCAGGGTTTCTGGTCCACACCAGAAGATTTCTCACTGGTGTCGGTGCTGATTTGTAGCTACAGATTAAAGCCGGGGCCGTAGTTTGCAGCGCAGCAGAAGTGTCAGACGCAGAGAACAAAACAAACAGAAGCACTGATTTTCCATGTATCAGGTGGGCTGATACCTGGAAAATGAAGCATTTTTTTCTTCTTTCCTTTTTGCTTCTGTACCTCGGGCATTATTTGTAGAAGATGCATTCACAGGTCTGGCTGTGACCTGCGGCCATGTACAAACAGGACAAGGCCGTGAAAAAGTTGAAGCTCTTTATTGTGGAATGCGGTGTATGCTGCCAAAAACAGAACGTAGAAAGAGAAAGAAACTTAAGAAATGCAGATTTCAAACTCTGCACACACTAATAAAATAGCTGAGATCATGACTTGTGTTTATATTTAGTCTAGAGGACGGCGGTAGGGTGGAGCGGGGCGGTTAGAATGAGTCTGAAGGGTTTGGGCCGTGTTGATGGGCTCCATCATCTTAAACTTTGTGGGAAATGCCATAAAGCATCAGTGTGTGCAGATACTCCAGATATCAGAACTCCATCTGTGTGTATTTACACAAAAAGAGAAAAGGGGCCACTGAATCTCTGGTTCTCCGCTATGTCTGGTAACTGGATTCATTTGGTTCGGAGAGGGCAGAGGTCACCGAGTGAAAGGCTGATCACCGCTACGTCTGTTCAGAAGAGAGGAAGCAGAGCAGGGGGTGGAATCTGTTCATCTCTTACAATGAGGGTTTTTTTCCTAGCGAGCGGCGCCACTCCCTGGACATGTAGCAACACACAGGAACATATGTCTGACACCCTCCCCCCAACCCACCCCACCTGCCCCCTGTTGGCGCTGTGTTCTCACGTGTATTTTCCCTCATTTCTACTTTGAACTGCACAAACTCTAAACCAACTGTCTCTCTCTGCAGGTGATCTCTATTGTGATGGTGGCAATCGGCATATACGCCCGCGTGTTGAAACATGCAGGTAAATGATCCCCCACACACAACGGGACCTCATCGAAGTGACAGATAGATAGACAGATACTTAATTAATCTCCTAGAGAAATTCACACATTACGATAGAATAGGATAGAAATGGTTGAGCCTGTTTGTCTGAATCCACTCACTCAGTGATTCCTGTGTGTCGGGAGAAGGTTTGAGGTGCGTTTCTTCTTCTTTCAGTTTTCTTTGGTAAATTAAAAAAAAAAAAAAAACCTGCCAACACGGCGCTAATGTCATCACAGCATGTATTTACTCTCCACAAAGGAACAAGCTGCTGCTTGGGAGTGAAGCCAACGATTCACTGACTTCCAAACCATACGTCAAATCTGCATGCAGCTTGCGTCAGTAGAAGCAGCTGATAAGCGCAGCAGTGTGTGAGTCCGATGGATGGGCTGTAATGTGCAAAGATTCCCTGAACTTGTTTCCTCTTTTCCTCAGAGACAGCTTTGGCCCTTCTGGCAGTGGACCCAGCGGTGATGCTGTTGGTCGCAGGGATCCTCATGTTCCTCATCACCTTTTGTGGCTGTTTGGGTTCCCTGAGAGAGAACATCTGCCTGCTGCAGACAGTAAGTTCTCAGCCTCCAGGTGTGAGCAGTGCCTTTGTCGTATGTTTTATCCAAACACAGGTTGCAGCACATGAGCGAATACAGAGAATTACACTAAACTCAACCGTCTCCTCCCTGTCCTACTTCAGTTCTCAGTCAGTCTCACATTGATCTTCTTGGTCCAGCTGGCTGCTGGTATTCTGGGATTCTCCTTCCCTGAAAAGGTCGGACACCTTCATCTAGAATAGTTTGATTTGATTTGCGCAATATGTGTTGGTCAATATTAGCTACCAACGGTAATCATATTCTGTCCAGGAAGTTAAAAATCGAAGAATTCTGTAAAATCACAAAAGAAAAGGTGATGGCAGATTTACAGTATGTGAGAATTGGAGAAAGAGCGCCCTCTGCTGTGAATGTAGTGTAAACACCACAGAATTCTATTTGAACCTTTGGTAACAGGATCTGATTCCATTTGTTTAAGACCTGACCAAACATCTCCCTGCTTCGCCAGGCACTTGGCAGAGTGAGTGAGCACATCAACAAAGCTATAATCCACTACAGAGATGACAGCGATCTGCAGAACTTCATCGACTTTGGTCAAGAGAAGGTGACGATTCATCTCAAACACCGGTTCTGAGTGGTTTCAATGACAGTAGTCATTCCGCTCACTGTCTTCAGTCTGTCCTGTGTCTAATGTCATTCCGTTGCTTTAGTTGGGCTGCTGTGGCGGCTTGTCGTACACGGACTGGTCCCAGAATATGTACTTCAACTGCTCCGACGACAATCCCAGTAGTGAACGCTGCTCTGTTCCCTTCTCTTGCTGCGTCATCCCTGAAGAGAAGGTCATTGTTTTTTCATATTCTGCTGCATCAGCACTATTTACATACGCAACATTTTTTTCTATTTATATTCCCCCAACATGTATTTCTCCCTCTGTTTGTGTGGGCAGAGTGGGGTTCGTAACACGATGTGCGGACAGGGCATGCAGGAGCTCAACTACATTGAAGCTGGATCCCACATTTACACCAATGGCTGCATTGAAAGGCTGACTGATTGGATTTACACTAACATGTTCTTACTGGCGGGCATCGCACTGGGACTGGCCTTGCCGCAGGTGAAGCATAGCATGGACACACACACACACACACACACACACACACAGGCCTGTTGTGATAAACTCACTCAGGCCAGCGCCTCACAGCGACGAAACCGGATGCGTATTCAGAATTGTCTCCAGAATTGCATGTGTCCACAAACCGTGTGGCGTAAACAAGCACATGAAGAATACGATCGTGGAGAATGGGAATCGGATACATGGCGCTCAGCAGCTTCTGGTGCGCCGACGCATCACGGCAAGCCAGCCATTGTTGGTATTGTTGTTAGCCGAGTTAGCGTTATGTGGGTTAAAGGAGAGGTGGAGCTCCAGTGTCAGCGGCTCAGGAAAGACGTGTATTGCTTGTGCACACACAGTATCTTCTTTAGATTAATTCACTCTTTTTATAAATGATCCAAAATGCCAGTCCCGGACAAACGGTCCATACGGTAAAAAGCGCATGCGCCTGAACTCACCTCCGTGTGGTCCTGGCCTCACACTTGAGATTGAACATTGCGGCTGACTGATAATAATAATCCCTCTGGTTCGTCTCCTGCAGCTCATCGGGATCTTCCTCTCTCAGCATCTGACTGACCAGATCAAAGACCAGATCGAGCTTCAGAAGTACAACCTCAAACACCAACACAAACGCTGGCGCTGACCAAGGTCAAGTCAGCACCAGCAGTTGTGTTCTTCCTTTTGCCGTCGAAATGTAAACGATTACTTGAAGTACCGATGTGAGTGCAAACCCCCGGAAGCAGAGAAATGGACCACATCTCCTCAGCTGGCACTTTTACAGTCAAGGCCTAAAATGAGCTAAATGATAATGATTTCTTCACTTCTCTGGAACAGAAGAGTAACAAATAAAGACATAAATGTGTGTCAGTGAGGCTCCTCAAATATGTTTTTAGTGATTTGTTTTTGTGGACACTGCAGGCAGGTTCATGTCTGAAATCACAGATGTTTACATTCTTGTACATGTCGACAGGTTTCAACTCCAAATCCTTTTGGCCGTCTTATAAACATTAAGTTGAACGACATTTTGCACGCTAAGTTTTGTTTGCGGAGACCTGATGTTCGCACACGTGCTTCCCCACGTACATCATGGTGTTTACTCTTTCTTTTTAAAGTGAATTATAAGATCATTTATAAACATTTGGAGTCCCACAGTTAATTTAGTAAGATAAAGTATAATACAATAGGGCAAAATACATAATACAAAAATACAAAATACATAATTTTAATTTCAAAGCTAATAAGTATATTTGTATTAGTGGTGTTGCATTTTATTTGTGCCAGTGAGATACATGCAGGACTGTTCATTTCTGTTCTCAGTAAAGTATTTTTTAATAATCTGGTTGTTCCCCCCCCCACACACACACACCTCCTTTTCCCCTCCCAACAAATGCAAAGACAATCTCAGCCTGAAACCCGATGCCGCCACTCTTCAGGAGCTGAAACAGTCCTGTATGTTTAGCAGCTGCTGACGCACGTCCACGATCTAAACATGACATGACATGACACATGGTTTAAAGCTGCGGTGGTTGGTGCTGGCGCACATGAGTGAAGGAACGACTGAGATGGCAGCAAATCAGGAGGTGTGATGTGATAATTCATTAGAAACACTGAGAATGTAACCTCAGTGTCAGGCTCTGTTGCTGTCTCCCATAGTGTGTGTGTGTGTGTGTGAGAGAGAGAGAGAGAGAGAGGGAGTTGGCCTCAGCGCCAGTACGTTGTGTGTGGTCCTGGGTTTTGCCTCTCGCTCAGGCAGCCATGTTGCTGGAGGTTGTAAGGAGGCCCAGACACTCCTCTCTCTCGCTCTCACACACACACACACAGGCAAAGAAGAGGGAGCTGAGTTAACCCACTTTTACTCTCCGCTCACCAGAGGGAAAATAAAACCATCTGCCGCCAGCAAAAGCCACAAGTGCAACTGTCCAATTAAAGCCGCAACAACAACGTTTTTTCTGGCATTTTATTTGAGATTGTTGTTTTGGAAATATTAAAATCTTCACAAAAGTCCTGAAGCCATTTGAACCAAGACGGGGGAAAAACAGTCCATTATAAACGTCCCAACGGACGCTGACTAAAGTTCCTGAGTAGATCGCTCTGCTTCCGCCCAGCATAGAATATATAAGTATTACAAACAGATGGGTCATACTTAAAACCCACATAATTATAGGAATGAACATGAAGATGCCAACAAGTATCTGTTTTCTATGAATATTTTAAGCTTCATGCAGATTATGATGTATAACTGTGACAGTTTAGTTCATATTAGCACATCACATTTAATTCAGGTGTGTCTTTTGTTTGTAGCACATACACTGTACATATATTTTACAGCCATACAATTCATAGTGGACTTCACATACTGTCATGAACCAGCCTTTTGATATCATGTTGTATAGAAATATATATGTATATATGAACTAGTATATCATACAACACAAACAGTTGCTGCTTCGTCTGAGTCTTGTTTTATTTAATGGATTGTCTTGTGTTAAATACTTTATTTTCTTGTTTTTTGTTCTTGTTTTCTTGTTCCAGAGCATTGACATCGTTTCATTATTTCTTGCTTAGTGTTCTTTATATCACTTTATTTTACTTACTTGCACCAACAGGAGCAATTATACACACGATTGTGGTACAATCGTGTGTATAATGACAGACTGTTAATCCTAATTCTATACTGATAGTTATTATTCATAACAGTTCGATGAATGTTTGTTACATTTGCTGTAGTAACATGAATCTCTGTCGACATCAACAGACAGATATTCTCATCCCATCTTCTCTAACAACTGGTACACCACAACCAAATAGAGTGAAAACCTTCAGGTAGACTCTTCTCCCCCTGGGAGAGAACCTGTCAGATGGAGCTGCCATCAGGCCCAGTTGGTCGTTGGGGGGAGGGGAGTTTGTTCCTCTGCCTCCCAAACGTTCCACACACACACACACACACAAACATCTACACGTTTGACACTGAGCCACTAAACAGCCTGTAAAACTCTAAGTTTCCCAGCAGAAAGTTCCCAGGACACATAACTACCACACAGCCATGGCTCATCTTTATTTTTTGCCTCTGCGAGTCTAAAAAAAGGGGGTGAGGAGGGAAGTGGAGGGGAGGGAAGGGGGTGGTGCGTCTGAGCACAGATCCGATTTCAGCCATCCGGACTTTTTCATGGCCAGACTTTGTGAAGTGGGGGAGGGCAAATCTGAAACTTTCTCGGCCTGGATGTGTTTAGTCCAAAGCCCAGTTCACAGCTCTTTGACGGGACTTTCGGGTTCGATGTGACCGGACGGAGCCGGTGTGAAGTCGGTTCGGGCCTCTGGAGTTCGGTCGATGATGGGACCGTGGAGGATCCCGCAGGAAAAGAGACGCGGAGCCGAAAAGTTTGGGAGGAGAAAACTTTGAGCAGCTTTTCTTCACCATGGAAACTTATTTGGACTCAGTGGAAGAAAAAGCAGGTCTTAGTGGATGTCTGGATGTGTGAAACACTCGGTTAGAACGTGTTTTTATTGTTTGCACACACTCGATCCTCCGCACCAAGATGTCCTCCCAGACCCGGAGCCCCATTGTTGGATTTTCCGGGATGCTTTGCGTCCTGGCAGCCTGGTTCTTCTCCTCCTGCGAGGCCGTGCTGGCCCCGAACGGAACCATCTTCGAGGATAACTGCAAGAAAAGCACAACCTGCGAAGCACTTAAATACAACTCCTGCCTGGGCTCTCCTTTACCCTACACACACACATCTCTGGTCCTGGCTGAGGACTCCAGCAGCCAGGAGGAGGCTTTTGAGAAGTTGACCATGTGGTCTGGTGAGAAATACAGCTAAAGACGCATTTTATACACATAAACACAAACCACAGAAGGCAGATAAAATGGGGGTGGGGAACAAATTGATAGTAGAGTGTTTTAGTGGAAATACCTGCATAACAGAGGATTGATGTAAACATGAGCAGGGCCGTAACCAACATATATAGTTGAGGGGACCCCCCCCCCATACAAAAATCTAAGACAACCCCCTGTGCCAAGTTCTATTAAATATAATGATCATTATAATTTATTACTGGATCACCACTAACACTAGTGTTAATTGTAGTAGAGTGATGGAATCTGATTGGGGAAAGCTGCTGGGTTTCTAATGAGCCTCAGGAAGTGAAGAGTTAAATTCCATTAAAGGTCATCAGAGGAATCACTCATAGGTGTGAACAAGCAAACAATGGAGGACTTTCGCAGATAAAAGGTTCTTAGATATTCCACAAGAGGCCTTTCACATTCAGGAGCACTCACTAATGACCTGTCACAGACGTTCCCTCACAGATGTCAGGTCCATTGTCCTCACGGCCTCATTTGCATGAAGAGATGTGCCGCCTGTGTAACAGTATTTACTTCTTAGGTCTGAGGAACGCTCCTCGCTGTTGGTCGGTCATCCAGCCTCTGCTCTGCGCCGTCTACATGCCAAAATGTGAGAACGGTCGCGTGGAGCTGCCCAGCCAGAGCCTGTGTCTGGCTACACGCCGGCCGTGCAGCATCGTGGACCAGGAACGAGGCTGGCCCAGCTTCCTCAAATGTGAAAAGTTCCCCGTGGGCTGCTCGGTGCGTATTTACCATCAACGTTATCAACGAATAAGTGTCAGACTAGAATGTGCTGAGGTGTCGCATCCGCGACGTTTGAGCTCACATGTTCCTTCACGCCCTCCGTGTGCAGAATGAAGTGCAGAAGTTGAAGTTCAACACGTCTGGCCAGTGCGAAGCCCCCCTGGTGAAGACGGACATTCAGTCGAGTTGGTACAAGGACGTGGAGGGCTGCGGCATCCAATGCGACAACCCTCTGTTCACAGAGGAGGAGCACAATGACATGCACGCCTACATCGCTTACTTTGGCACCATCACCCTCCTCTGCACCTTCTTCACCCTGGTTGGTGTCTTTTTTTTTTTTTGTTGGTCTCGTTTCAGCGCCACGCTTCCCACATATCTTTCTAACCCTCGGCGGCTCTGATCCCGTTCCAGGCCACGTTTCTCGCAGACTGGAAGAATTCCAACCGATACCCGGCAGTTATCCTTTTCTACATCAATGCCTGTTTCTTCGTGGGCAGTATCGGTTGGTTGGCCCAGTTCCTGGACGGCGCACGCAAGGAGATTGTGTGCAAGAGTGACAACACGATGCGACTCGGGGAGCCCTCGTAAGTCAACGTCTTTGACCTGGCATGCGCGTTAGAAAATCCTCGGCTCGGATTAACGTCTGCCTTGTTCCCCACAGTTCATCAGAGACACTGTCATGCGTCACCATCTTCATAATTGTCTACTACTCGCTGATGTCGGGTGTGATTTGGTTCGTCATGCTCACCTACGCCTGGCACACATCCTTCAAAGCTCTGGGCACCACACACCAACCTCTTTCTGGTCGCACCTCCTACTTCCACATGGTCACGTGGTCCATCCCCTTCATCCTCACTGTGGCCATCCTGGCTATAGCTGAGGTGCGTCGGAAGCCACCTGAGATGTTTCTCAAAGGGACCGCACGGCTTTTCCTCACTTGTTGCGTTGCTCCACAGGTGGACGGCGACTCGGTGAGTGGGATCTGCTTTGTGGGCTACAAGAACTACAGATACCGCGCCGGATTCGTGCTGGCACCCATCGGCGTCGTCCTCATCGTCGGAGGCTATTTCCTCATACGGGGTGAGTGCGTTAAAAATGCGAATCCAGGGAAGATCTTCACCGACACTGATTGTGTGTATGTTTGATTTTCAGGTGTCATGACGCTGTTCTCCATCAAAAGTAACCACCCAGGGCTTCTGAGTGAGAAAGCAGCCAGCAAAATCAACGAGACAATGCTGAGACTTGGTCAGTTCTCATCTCTTTCACTCCTCTCGGGGGAACATTTAAGAGAAGAAGACCCCTCCTGGTTAAAAGTTGTGCTGATTCCAGTCAGACGTAGGTGGTGCGGTCCTCTCCACCGGCCCTCGTTGTGTTGCTCGTGGTTCATGTAGGTGCCGGTTTGATGAACGAGCTGCATTGTTCTTCTGAGCTGAGTGAGACTCAGACAGACCCGAACACGTCAAATGACTCATGTGACTCTTGTGTTATGTTGTGCGCTGGTGTTCTAGGACGTAGCTCGAGGTAACAACGAGTTATTAAATCAGCATCGATGTAGGCTGATGTTATCGCTCCCTGGTATTATCTCCAGGTGAAGTGATTTTTTTTTTTTTTTACTTCATCTTCCGATGTCTTTTCTCCTCAGGCATATTTGGTTTCCTCGCTTTTGGCTTTGTCTTAATTACCTTCGGCTGCCACTTCTACGATTTCTTCAACCAGGCTGAATGGGAAAGGAGCTTCAGAGAATACGTGCTGTAAGTTTTCTGGTTTGAGACAGCTCAGTTGATGGGGTCACAGTGGATCCCTGGTGTCTGGTACTTACATCGACATGACAGAGTCATTCACACACTTAGGTTAGAACCCAACATAAATAGTGAGTTTCGTCACAGGTAAACCATCGCTTCAGTTCACGGTAACAAAGCTTCAGAGGGTCTGACTCTGGTATACGTCTGCTCCAGCCTCCTCTTCAGGCTTCTGTTTTTCAGTCCAGCACACACTGAAATCCACAACCTGAGCTCCCAGCAGTGAATTCAGATCTGTTCCTCCACAGTATTGACACTGGCTGCATTGCAATTAATCTCACCTCAAAAATGTAAACCACTCTCCCCTGCCCTGACAAGGTTTATTTACTGGATTAAACACCCAACGCACCTCAACACGGTACATAAGTATGACATTGGTATTTTCAACAGGTGTGAAGCCAATGTCACAATCGCCTCGCAGACCAACAAGCCGATCCCAGAATGCACCATTAAGAACCGGCCCAGTCTGATGGTGGAAAAAATCAACCTGTTCTCCATGTTCGGGACGGGGATCGCCATGAGCACGTGGGTGTGGACGAAAGCTACCATCCTGATCTGGAAACGCACCTGGTGCAAGTAAGCAATTAGAAATGTGAAAGTCACGAGGTGGAAAAGTTGAAAGAATGGGGTGTTTGTTTTTGTTGTTGTTGTCCTAGTCATTTCCATTTGGAAGACTTCTCAGACATTTACATGCTTCCACTTTCCTCTCTTACATCATATTTCTCTCATCCTTTAACTGCTGGAAAAAGACTAATGTTTATTAACTCAGACAGCAGGTACGCACTGCATCTTCATTTCCTTGTGTACAGTTGATCATTTCCAGTGGTATTTGCAGTGCTGGTCCAGGGGATTCCGACGTGGGTTCAAGCCATCTCCTTCCAGCTCTGCAGCAGTGATACTCAGAATGATACAAAAGACTTTTATTGCGCAGCATGACACGTCATGACCAAAGTGTGCAACCTCACGCATTACTTGTTAGTCCAAAGAGTATGCTCCTGTGTCAGGATCATCGGCCGCAGTGACAATGAACCCAAGAGGATCAAGAAGAGCAAGATGATTGCCAAGGCGTTTGCCATGAGGAAGGAGCTCCACAAGGACCCAGAGAAGGAGCTGTCCTTCAGCATGCACACTGTGTCGCATGACGGGCCAGTGGGTGAGTGTTTGGTTCAAACAAAACATCACAATTTTGTCAGAATAGATGAAAATGATACATTTTAAACCTAAATTGCTGTTTGTTTAGCTTGAGTTCCCACATGTTGAGGCACATTAGAGGAGCGATGGAAGCCATTGTGTGTTAATGTATCCCTAGGCGTCTTCATTAGAATGATATTTTTTTGTGTTTTATAGCTGGGATTAACTTTGACATCAATGAGCCGTCCAATGACATGTCGTCAGCTTGGGCGCAGCATGTGACAAAGATGGTAGCCAGGCGAGGCGCCATCTTGCCTCAGGACATCTCTGTTACTCCAACTGGGACGCCAGGTGAGAGCTGGAGGCACTCTGAATGAATTGTCCCGCACCTGTTCTCCTGTATGAAAACACAGCGGATGAACAACTCCATGTCTCCTCAGTGCCACCCCCCGAGGAGAGGAACAGGCGATGGATGGTGGAGGCTGAGATCTCACCTGAGATGTTGAAGAGGAAAAAGAAGAAGAAGAAGAGGAAGAAGGAAGTGCGTCCAGCGGAGGAGGTGGCTGACCACCACTCTCATCGTCAGCGCGAGTTTGGGCGCAGCTCAGTGCCCCGCCTGCCCAAACTGCCCTGCCATCCCAGCCTGGTTGCCAATCTGCAGGAACAACAAAGGCAGCAACAGAAGCTGGAGGAGGAGGTCCTGCCAGGATCCTACCCCGACTTCCAGCCCTCACACCCTCTGTCCTGCGAGGAGAGGTTTCACTACCCGTCCTATCAGAGCAGTCGAAACGGCTACGCTCGCAACTTCCTCTCCAACCAGTTGACCTTCAGTGACCGCCCAGAGGATCTGGGGCTCGGGCCGCGCTGCCCGCCAGTAGCGCAATCCTCCCACTACCCTGGGGAGGTGGATCTCACCGACGGTCTCTCAGAGAGGTTGGCTCAAGTGGCTCGAGTCCCAGCAGGTCGGAGGGCCGGTTACGGACCCATCGACTCTCGGACTAATCTGATGGAGGCAGAGCTCATGGATGCTGACTCTGACTTCTGAGAACGTTGTATTGTTACTCTGTTGTATTAAGGCAGTCGTGGAACAGAGACAATACGCTACAAAAGTGCTGGATACTTTAAAAATTCTTACAGAAGTGGTTCATTCAGATCTTGGAGGTAGAAGCAGTACAAAGCTAGTTGCTCTTTTGTTCTACAAAAAAGGAAAGGGATAGAGAAGAAAATGTTGTGAATAGAAAAAAAAATATTTTTATACTTTAGTTGTTTCCAATACATTTTCCTTGGCAATTCAGTGATTACACACGAGGCAGCTAAAAAGCACAAGGCTTTTTTTTTTTTTTTTGTGAAACTCACTCATTCTTTGTTTGGTTCAAATATATTTCAAGCCTGTGAACAATTTGCCACCATTCCCAGTTCTCTCTTGTCTTATATTTCACTGCACTCTGTCCAGCTCTATTTAGTGAATAATTACTTTTAATAATATTGTGTTGCTTTCTTAAAACTGTTACCACAGATTTCTCACGCAGAGTTTCAACCTTTTTTCAAAATGTGAAAACTAAATACAGACTAATCACTTCCACATGATTTTTTTGTTTTAGATTCAAATAGAGTGAGTTCCTCATATATTTGAAAGCAACATACCAAGTATTTTTAATATAAGTGTTTTCCACTCCAGTACTATTTTTCATCGGTTATCAATATTTAACTTGTTCATGTTCTTTTCTCTTAAAATGCATTTCTTTCTGTCATGTATCATTCACTGCTGTGGGCTTTCTAGTCACTTTTTGTCTTCCCCAGTTTCATGCTTTCGGCGTGTGTACTGTATATAGGCTGTTAATAGAGTTCTGTATAAGGGTATTATTTGTACAGATTTAAATATATATTTCTGTTGATTACTGTTGAGATAAAAAGGGAAGAGGCAGTTATTACAGTTACATTTTTTGATTGTTGCTGTAACCAAAATTTCACCTAGTACTATGTAATTTCTCGTTACTTGTCATTTATATGTAGTTACTGTGGAGAACTGATGCTTTCGTAGGCTATGATAGATCCCTTTTAGCCACCGCATCTTAGTTGGCATGTCTATTAAGTCCAGTTATTCATATGATGTACATGAGAGAACTAACATTATTTATATTAGTGGCTGAACTGAATTCAACATAAGTGTTATCCGGCCAATATGGTGATCAAACGTTAAGACAAGAAATGAAGAATACCTTTTTGAGTTACGGTACTTTATATACCCTAAAACGATTTGAGTAGTGCTGTCAAAAGATGACAGCAGGTCTTTTCAATGTTATATTGTTGTGTAGTCTGTCACTTTCACTGCGCAGCTGTTTAATTGTTGTTTTTGTAAATGTAAATAAAATAATCCTAAAGCATAGTTTCCCCTGTAATTCACAACATGTACATTTGGATATGATAATGTACATCATGTTCAGCGTTTGGAACCACTATATTCCATCAGTTCCTTCTACTTATGACTGCTTTCTATAATAATTTAGCAAACCTTTAATATACTTTGCGTCAGATTTTGAGAGCTAGCTAGTAGTTTTGACATGGTTAGCTAGCGTCCACTACACCATCTGTAGTTTGTAGGACCACTTTGTACAACTAGCTAGGTTAGTAGCACATACAGCTAACTAGTTTGAAGTATATTTTGAATATGGTTAACTAGTTTTAAATTACTTTGTCAATAACCGTTTTGGAACTGTTTCAGAAAAACAGCTACAGTTGGTTTGTGTGGCAGAGGAAGGAAAAAATGTCTTTTTATCATTGTGATTTTTGTTCCAATGAGTGACTTTGCGATTAGCATTCCTACTTGAATGCAATAATAATAATCCGCAACTGAAGTGGGTTCAAATGTGATGGAGACTTCTTACAGCTCTAATTGGAAATTAGCATCCCTAAATGTGAAGCACCTGGCTGGTGTTTCCTGCACAGCTTCCATTGATTCCACTGGGGGGCGTCAGAGTTTTCTATCTGGTTTGAAGGAAAAGCTAATTAAAAATTAAATCAACTTGGGGGGGAAATAGAAAAAAAAAAACATGTTAGATAAACGAATGAATGAAAGCATGAAAGTGCTGGTCGTCCGAATAATTGTGATTAAAATGCTCTGAACACCTCCCTCCAGTCCCACAGCTCAGCCCACCCACCCCGTCTTTAGCTGCTGTCGGCGGCGTGTTGTGGTAAACCGCTGAGGAACACGGACTACCCGGGAGCGGGGGGAGCCGCAGGTGACACTGGAGAGACCCCTGACGGAGGGAGACGTCGGAAATGGCCAGTAAGAAGTCGTCGTTGATGCCGGGAGACGCGGAGAACCTGCGGAAACGATCCACGGCTGATTCGACAGGTAAAGACGGGGTTTCTCAGCCAGCACCGTGTGTCTGCTTCAAACACGAACCACGAACCGCCGTAGTTAGTTCGACAGGCTGTCTTTGCTAGGTTAGTGTACTTACAGCTCCTGTTAGTTTGTATAAAATTATACACAAACGGGGAGTTGTAGCACGGGCCAAAGAAGAATACTTTACTATTGGAACAAATCCATTACATAGGTCACAAGCTTCTGTACACACACACACACACTTAAAAAGAGGCCGGCAGAAAAAATGGATTTCTCCTATTAGTCGCTTCCTTCTATTTTTAAATGTCCAAGCTCTGCACTGACAGTTCTGTTTTGATGTCTGTGTGTTCTGAAGTGGATTTCTCATGTGATCATACATAATTTGACCAGTGGGTGGACAAGGGCAGTGTGTGACTCTCAGGAGGTGTTTGTTAGTCACACACATTTCACACACATAGTTTGTCCTCTGTCAGCCAATGGATTTTAGGATTGTAATCCAGTGATTTTTATTCAAATCATCATTTAGCGATGCCCGTATTACCTCTGCATCAGTTTACTGTGTTGCCATTTCTTTAGAGAACTATGCAGATCCTGAGCAGAATGCTCGGTTTCCACGGCGACACTCCCAAATGGATAGGCTCTGTGTTGGGCCGCAGCATCCAGAGCTTGGCGCCTCAGCAACACCCTCCCCAGAGGCTTCGTCCCACCATTTCTGCCACTACACGCCGAAATGTTTCCTCGCTGTCCACAGAGGTGACTGAGGCCACATACAAACAGAGTATCAGAGTGCCCGTTTATAACAGCTGCGAACCACACAGGGGGACATGGCACCTCCGCACGGTCCACGCCATCACGATACGGAGAAGAGGGGTGGCATGACGGAACCTCAAAGACCACAATCAGAGCAGAGAATGAGGTGGAGGCCCACAGAGAGGCCAACAACTACAAGGTAAACGGATCAAAACAATTCTTTTTCATAATTTCAGTGTGAGCTCTTTGAAATTCGGTCACTCTGAAAAGGGCTTGGTTTGACAGTCCCGTTTAGAATATCAGTTCATGTATTAAATTCAGTTTATCAGTGTTGAGTCATCCTGCCATGGGCACATGTTGCTAGTGCAGGAGCCAGTTGAACTAAGTATTCACATTCTTAATGAGAGAAGATGAATCAGATTGATCCACACCAGCCTTTTGTTCATTGCTGATGTGACATCGTTTTAATCCAGAGGTGCTCTGTTTTCAGTTTGGCTTCAGGAAATGGAAGGGCCACGTAACTGAGAAACCCATCGAAGATCGCTCCGACATCATCAAGGAGCTTTACTCCGATCTGAGCATTGTTAAACCCCAAGAAGGTCTTTTTCCCCTCCAGTGGTGTTTTCATTCATACGTTGGGACTACATTCTTCCCCTGGGAACCAATAATACTTCTTGTGATTTCTTTCAGGTTCAGTTGTCACCTTCGGGAACATATTGTACGTGTTTTTATTTGGATGGTGGACGTCTTTAATGTACATGCTCATTTGTCCTGTGATGTTTGTCACGATCCTCGGCGCCCCTTATGGTTCGTATTCTCAGCTACTCACCTAACCCCCGCCCCCGTTGCATGGGGACTCATGTCAGTGTTTTGTCATTTAAAGGTAAACTCTGTTTAAAGTTGGCGTGGTACTTCATTTGGCCTTTTGGGAAGTCAGTGGAGAAGGTAATTCAAATAAATGTTTTTACTGTATTCATAACACAATATTTGCCTTTTCCTGTTGTCATCTTTGTCTTTTTATTGAGGCCGGCGATGTAGCAAAGAGATCCATTTTGAAGGCGCCAACATGTGAAGTCATTCCAGAGGAGACGGACACTGAGGACAGCAAGGACCTTATCAGGGATAAGGACTCCTCCCCCCTTCTTGTGTCTTCTCCAATACCTGTGGAGATCCCTGTCCCAGAACCGCCTGCTCGAAAAACGTCAAAGCACTGGGTGAGAACACTTCAGTCCTGTTTACACTGAACAAGTTCATGCTGGTTCTTCGAGTCAGTGTGTCACTGTCGGCACAAAGGAGCTGTGCTCTCCTCCCGTCTCTCCTAGTCCAGACAAAACTCGTTCCTTCTTTAAGCTGTTTGTGTGATGGAATATAAATTTAGCAGGTTAATTTAGTGTTTCACCCCCCAGCTAATGCCAAGAAAACGGGTGATTCCACCACTTTCCGGTGATATACAGTTTTAATAAGCAATATTTATATGGTAAAATAGATTAATGATGTATGCTTTTATCGACAGTGTCGCATTAGCACTTACATTTGGCTGTTACTGGGCTATCCCGTCCTGGTTGTGGTCCACGGCCTGGCTTGTCTGTTCTCCTGGCTGCTGGTCTTCACCATCCCTGTGTCCAAGATAAACGCCCGTACATTGAGCATTGTTCTCCTCATGGCACCAGAGGATGTTCAGATACACACAGTGGAGAAGGTAGGAGATCATTCTCGGTCTGTGTCAAAGCGGAGGACGTTCACAGCGTCGCTTCCATCCCAGTTATTGGTCATGCTTGTCAAATCGCTCACCACAATATTTTCGTACTAAGCTCTTTTAAAACTGTTGTTGCTCTGGTCACATAGTCACATGACAAAAAATGGCATTTCCAGTCAGTGCGCTCTGACTTTCATTAGCAAAGATTGAATCCTGTCAGTTTTGAAGTGAGTAGAATGTGCTTGTAGGGCCACATGTGAACTGTGCTGCTTGTGTCCTCTTCAGCAGACGACTGGCTGTGAGAGCAGAGTCATCCTGTGCTGTTACCGTGCTGTCAACATGTATTACTACAAATACACCGTCCAAGGAATCAACATCTTTGCTCTCAGTATCCTTTTTAGATGATTAGCTCCAATTTAACAGAAGTATGAGTCTCCACATACGATTCAACTGTGTTCATTACCAGTACTTAGGCTGCGTCTTATATTGCGCACTTCTATGCTTAGTATTTTAAGTACAGGAGTGCGTTCACACTGAATGTGTATGTGAAAATGTAGTGTACTCAAGCGCACTCAACTGGCGCACACAAACAGCTCGACGGACACTTTTCACCTTCAACGGCCGCCATCTTAGTGACGTAGAAACGACGTACCTTTCACTTCCCGACATGGCAGCGGACATCAGCGACACCAGTGGCACCACGGGGGATTTCACCTACCGATGGAATCCTGGCCATTGCTAACGTTAGCTTGCTAGCTAGCCAGTAAGCTTGATGTGTTGTCAGCTAGCGCATCGGCAGTAAGTTTCATTTTACCCAGTCGGAATCTGCAGACCTCTCTACTAAGTACATAGTGTGCATCGTGTACTACAGAGAGGTGTACCAACGTGAGACACAGCGTTCCTCTCCTTACATCTTCGCTCTCCACAGATCTTCTTCCCCTGGTCGTCGTCACTTTGACTGTTGGCTATGCAGACAGGGACCACAAGTACTGTAGCGCAAACACCAAGTTTGCCACAGCCATCGCCTCCATCATTCCTATATCCTACTATATCGGCATGGGCATAGCCAGGTAGAGTGTGCTTGACTTTGTCGCCGGTGGATGAATGACAATGTCCAGACGTGGTAAACAGCCTCATCCATTTTTTTTTTTCCTATGTGCCCTCTTGACAGCATTTCTGCTCAGAGCAACTTTGCGGTGGGGGCGGTCGTCAACGCAACTTTTGGCTCCATCACAGAGATGACGTTTTACATCACGGCGCTGCTGCAGGGACACCGTGCTGGCACCAAGTGTTATGAGGAAATCGTCAAGGCAGCCCTCACCGGGACCCTGCTGGGGTGTATTCTCTTCATACCTGTGAGCGCTTTTGTCTGCGTGTGCGAGATAAGAACACAGATGCTCATACTATTGA
>CAAKHB010007651.1:77604-87604 GCA_901007665.1 Aeoliscus strigatus
TGATGCAGGATACACACCTATTTTGTCATGAGGTTTAGTTAGAATCTCCTCCCAGGAATTGGTCTCCAGATTGTACGCATGTATCTGATGAAAAGGACAGACAGGCTGTATTTAGTCTACGAAACAAGTGGAAGCTGTCAGAGAGCTGCTCTTGTCGACCGGTCTACCGTTACTGCTACAGTACCTTGTCCAAAGGATAAGAGGTCCAGGAAGTTCCTCCTCCCAAAATGTAGATCCTCTGTCCATCATGTGCTATTTCATGTCTGTACCTGTGACACGTGTGACAGGTTTTACAACGCTGACAGCCATGTGTGCCTGAGCTAGAGCCGACGGGGCATCGTACCTTTCCTCGGGTAGATCATCGGGTGGGTTGTTGGGCTTGAGGTGGATCCACTCCCTGGTGGTCAGGTCCAGTCTGTGTAGGTCTGTGCTGTAGATGTATCCCGTTGTTCCTCCAAACACGTACAGGAAGCCATTTATAATGACCATTGCCTGTCAGGAGGGAGGACATGTGAGGATTAAATCAGACAGGGCGAGTGAGGGGAACGGCTGTTGTCTTTAACGTTACCTGTCCATAGATTCTGTTGGGCTTCTTCCCCCGACAGTTGAGCAAAGACCACCGCTTGTACTTGACGTTACAGACGTGAACATCGTTACCGTTATTTTCACCGAAGGGGATCCCGGTGCCGCCGAACACAAGGAGGTTGTTGCCATGCAAAACAGCTGCAGAAACACAGCAGCAGTTAATTTGCACCTGTAGAAACACTTGAAACGTCTAGAACATGAGCTAAGTCTCACCTGACATTGATGCCAGCTCGGTGGGCATGTAGCCTTCTGTCTGAATCTGCTGCCAGCAGCCTGTGGCGAAGTGGTACCTCCACAGCTCCCGGAACAGTGGGTAGTCTTCATTCTCCGAGCCCCCTGACTCATCGTAGTCAGGGTTGTATCCTCCGAACACGTACAGGTTAGTGTTGTCGGCGACGCAGCGGTGCCCGCTGCGGGCTGGTGGAGAGCGAAGACCTGGAAAGAAAGACACAAATATGCTATAGCTGAGCTTTTTGATGATGCTGACAAAAAGTTAATGTTTGCATACATGTGGTTGTGTGTGTGTGTGAGTGTGTGTGTGCTGCTGAGATCAAACTTGATCAAGTTTCAGAATGACACTGAATAATGCTGATGATGTCATGTAATAGGAAGTAGAGTCTTAGTTATTTGCAACATGAACTGACAGTTTAACCACATAAGGAAAGATATGCAGGAGTCCCATTTTACAGCCCAAAATGTTTGGCCCGAGGCTTTAGCAGGTTTCAGTCAGCAGCAGCCACGAGATGAGAGAACACAGTGCATATTACACTCAGGTCTAACAATGTAGCTCTGTTTCATGCACTAAGAATAGCACCGAGGTTCACCTGAAATCTGATACGTCAGCCAGCTGAAGCGTTTTTAATAATGAGGACTCAGAATGGACTGAGGACTGTATGGAAATTACCAAGAAATCAGAAGTTCAAAATAACAACAAACCCAGATCCACTTGTGCGCCACAGGTTCCTTTAACATTGTGTATCATTTATTCATCTTGGATATGACTATCGAGGAAACTTGAAACTGTGACAAGCTCGAAACACAGACCAGAAAGAAAATATAGTAGTACACAATACCATTAAATAGCAGATGACTGGATGCAGTTCACAGCAGTGCTCCAGCATGGTGACTGTAAGTTATCTATAATTTACAACACCTTGTGCTGCCACGTAATAGGCCACTTCGTCTAGCTAATGATTAGACTCAGTAAGAGAGCTGAACACTCTAGTCCATGCTTATAACAAGCAAACGGGGGTGTTTATTTTATATTAGTTAGTTTTACTGGAGTGCTGTTGCTAGCAAACTACAGATAAACAAGCAGGACTGTGGACAACTGCTAGCTAGAAAACAGCTATCAACGATCCTTAAAGAGACGGCCTATTATTTAACACATCATCCAAAGGTGACAGTGGGTGTAGAGCAGCTGTTCTCAGTCACAGGGTGTTTGTTCAAGGCAACAACGTGAAGTTAAAACCTGTGTTAGCTCGTCCGGCTAATGTTGTTGACCAACCTGCTAACGTTTCGCCGTGCGGCGGCCTGCCTGTCAGTTTCTCGAAATCATTCAGCTGGTCTGGACGACGAGCCCGTTCCGCGTCCGACATAGTGTCCCGGTTAGAAAATGCAGCCCCTGGGGATGTCACATCAAATAAAAACAACGTCTACAAAAGTGCTGATGAGACATGACAAATCATTGCACATCTCAGTGACTCTTCTTCATTTGCTTCGTCGTCTTCTTCTTCTTCTTCTTCGTGTCAGTTTGGGCAGTCTGGATTTCCTACGGCACATTGCTGCCTCCCACAGGTCGAGTATATAATGCACTTAATTACACCAGCCGTCCTGTGGCTGTGATGAACTCATTTACAGTCCTTGGCTGATATTTAGTGTTATTGAAAAGACTCTCTTGAAAAGCGTTTCCCCAATCCCAAACAGCAAAGTGGCCACGGCCCAATGTGTACTTGTACATGGAATTCTATTCTAGTCCGTTGGGGTAGTGTCCGCTTGCTGCTGCAGAAGAAGCAGGTGAACGTCATTTGTGTGAACCAAGGCCTCCTGGTGTTTGCTGTCAGGGAGCAGGTTGAGGCGGTTGGGTGACTGTGCGGCAGCAGAGCGCGCTGACCAAACTCTGTTTAAAAAAATGCAGAATTTAAGGTTCCGTGTGTAACTAACATGCACTAACACACACTCACACCTAAGGACAATTTAGAGTGAGCAATTAACATCAGCATGCTTTTGGAGGTGGGAGGAAGCCCAAGAACCCAGAAAGAACTAGGGACCTTCTTGCTATGAGGCAACAGTGCTAACCACTGCACCACTGTGTCGCCCCACTTTCTTTGTACAGTACCACATGTAAAAAGATTGAATTTATGCTGAAGTTAAAAGAAAATTAACAGGGTGTATTTTTTTTAAGCAAAAGAAAAATAAAGAAAAATAAAATCGATATATCAAAATTTTCAATGTGGCTGCTGTCGTGATTTGCACGTTGAACCACTAGAGGGTGCTGTTTGCAGTAAACATTTTAACAATTTCACTTCAGTCATTTGTGTCGTTCGCATTCATTTTCTGGGGGTTCAAAAGGAAATTAACTTCTATACTTCAAATCAAATCAACTCATCGAAACGTTAAAAGATCTTAGATGACTCCGCTGCTCGATAGAAGAAATAGTCTGCTGGCCAGTGATCTCTCTGAAAGGCCTCTGCGAACTCAGTTCGAGAAAACTTTCACTTAGTTGATCAATTTTATCATTGAAAGAGACATTTATGTCTAATAAAAAGCTACAGGCGATTTCAAGGCGTGTTGATAGAGATGAAAAAGCGGAAAACTGAAAAAACACACTTCATAACTCATGTTTTTAGTCACTTTTATTAAAATATGTCAGCTTTGTGTTATATTTTTGTGTTTTAGTACATTGTATTTAGTGGAGTGATAACACATTATGTGTAGCACGATGGTCTTCTGTCCATCCCTTCCCCCTCCTGCTCACTTGATCCACATCAGGTGTGGGTCCGCGGCGCTGATTGCGGGGCGGAGCTGCTCAGGTGTGTGTGTGTGTGTGTGTGTGTGTGTGTGTGTGTGTGCGCGCGCGCGTGTGTTTGTGTGTGTTCAGTCTGCTCTCGTCTCGTGCTCTGTGCGCTCTGAACCCTGTGACAGTCGGCGTGGCTGCTGCGTCGGATCTTCTCCACCACACTGAAATCGTGAGTCCCTTCCACCGGTCGTGTTGGGGTGGGGGTGGGGGTCTCATGTGGTCTCTGGGTACGACACCTGCTCCTCCGTGTGCCCGCAGTGGGTCGACCCGCTGGCTGTGTGGGTTGTTCATTTCGTTTGTAGTACATCAAATATATTTGCCGTGACTGCTTTATTATGTTGATTCCACAATGAAGTTGTTTGTGTGAACAGTATTTATGGTGACGCGTTACAGAATCAGAGAGCCACTTGTACACTGAATTGCTTGACTTTTAAAAGAATCGAGTCTTCAAATAAAACATATATATCCATGTCTTGTTATCAGTGCATCAAACCTGTGGCCTAACTAAGTTCATGTATATATATGTTTTTTAAAAATGTGTTAAAAATCAAAGGTGGATAGTTAATGAAAGTTTAGGCTGTTATTGGAATTACTGATTACTGTAAAGTAATGTCAAGGCAAAAAATCTGTTCTTATGTGTGTCAGTGAATGCGCATCATCAGCCAGGGGAAGTATCCAGAACTCTGCATGCCGAAGGTGCTGATGAAGAAGTTGAGGATTGTGGTGATGAAGACTATGATCGTTGTTACATTGTTCAGGTGGTCCAGGCGCTTCTGGAGGTCAGGGTTGTTCAGGTTCCGACGGCCTGTGACGCACGCACATGCACACGCACACACACACACAAACAGCAGAGAAAGAGAGGGTTCAGACGACACTGTAGCTGGTCGGGGATCAGGCTGTTCCACTGTCCTGCTGCTTTAAACTGCCTTATGTCCATGAACTTAGCACAAACGGTGAGAATGAAGCAGGTGTCTGTTGAACCAGTGCATTTATTTGACTTTCAGAGATATGTGCATATACACATAAGTGACCTCATTGTTTTATTTTGAAATGATGCACAAGTGATCAGACAAGAAGTGACAATATATTGTAGAACAGACTGAATTGCATGTTACAGAACATGGAAAGCACATTAAAAGCTTGGAATAAGAAAATGCACGCTGATGATGTGCTGTTTGTTAAAGATGTACAGTATTAGTGAGACTTGAGCAGAAATTTCAAACATGACATGTTTTCAAAGGGCAAAATAAGGTAAATTGTTGCTCTCGAGGTTTTACAGAGGAGACATTTTAAGTTTGTAAATACATTAGTGTGTGTATAAATATGCATCACAAGTTTGTGTGTGTGTGTGTGTGTGTGTGTGTGTGTCAGAAGTGGAGTCGAGCGAGCAGCCAGCGGAAGAAGCCCGTCCTCTTGGATCCAAAGAAGCTGATGAAGAAGTTAACCACGGTGGTGACAAAGATGACACCTGTGGCGATGTTGTTCAGGTAGTCAAGTCGCTTCTGATTGGATACCACATTCAGGTCCCTGCGGGCTGCAGCACACACACACACACACACACACACACACAAACACCCTTGTGATGCATACATACACAAATAATCAAAATGCACCCATAAGTGGTGAGTAAATACACTGTTGTGATGTTCCAATGATGCACACTTCCTCCAGCCTCAACAAAAACTCATCCACGTGTAAATTCTCTCTGTGTGTGTGTGTGAGTGAGTGAGTGAGTGAGTGAGAGAGTGAGTGTGTGGTTTAGCCAACAAACTAAAGGAATGTGCATGTAAAATGATCATTCAAGCGACTCTAGGCAGGAGTCTAAACATGGTGCCATCTGGTGGCATGATGAAAAATGACACTTTTCTCAACACAACGCAGTTTTCAAAACATCAGGGGCCCGTTCCAGAAAGCAAACCTGAAAGCTAAACTTGAAATGAACAAAATGGCTGATTTCTTTCAAATAAAACTTCTCCAAACAAAATGACCAAAAGCAAACCCAATGTCTAGAGTGTCTCGTTTGTATTCAGTTTATCAGAAAGGCCCAAAAAAGGAACATTCTGCAGTTTTCCTCATTTCAGGTTTAACAAACTTGGGGGGGGCCATAAGATCCTTTCTTTACTACAGGCTTCTGAGGAGGAGAAGATGGTGTAGCTGAAACTAAACTATTTACTTTGTATGTTCTAATTCAGGGTGTGAAATACTCCGTAGTGATATTTATATGTTGGTACCATATACCAGGGATCCACTGTGACCCCATCGACTGAGCTGTCATCATATGGGGAAAACCCCCCCTGAAAAACTGAGTTTGTTAATTCTTTCTTCACCTCTTTCTGGAACAGACCTCTGGTTTATTGGTTGTTTTTCTTTAGTATATATAAATGTACTAGTGTGTGTGTGTGTGTGTGTGAATCAAGCAACTTATGAAAATTACGTTAAGTACTCAGGCATTGTAGTCTTTTGGTCGTTTGCTTTTAATGGATGAATATGCAAAAGTTAACAATCCAGTGCAGTGTGTGTGGCTGAGGCGGCTGAGTGAGCAGCTCAGAGAAGGAAGCGCTGAAACATCCAGCGCAGGAGGCAGCTGCGCTGTGTGCCGAAGGCGGCTTTAATGACGTTCACGATGAGGGTGAGGAAAATGATGCCGGTGGTCAGATTGTTCAGGGCGTTTAACAACCGCTGACAAGAGGGGAGCAGGGTCATCTCACAACGAGCTGCACACACACACACACACACACACACAGACACACACATAGTTGGTCTCAGTCCAGTCGTACTGATACAGAGATATCAGAGTACAGTAATACTGCAGTTTGTTAGTACTGTAAGTAGAAGAGGTGACACTGAGTGTGTGTGTGTGTGTGTTTGTGTGTGTGTGTGTGTCTCAAAACTGCATCCTGGGAAAGAGGCCGGTGCGCTCCATCCCAAAGACAGAGATGAAGATGTTGGTGACGAAGATGAGGAAGATGACGACGGTTACATAGTTGTTCAGGCTGTCCAGGCGCTTCTGGTTGGCCTCTTCGTTGAGGTCTCGACGAGCTACAACAGTCACACACACACACACACACACCAAGACAAAACCTAACAAACTACACAAAAGATGCAGTTTTGAAACCGTCAGTACTGAACGTCCTTCTCTCAGTCAGTGTTTTAGTGCGTTAATGAGGTGAAAACTAGAGGAGGGGCTTCTGCCGATGAGGGCAGCGACGTGATTGTCTCACCGATGATGATGATCAGGACTCCGGCCACTACCTGAAGAGCCAGCGAGAAGGAGATGAGAGTCAGGACAGCAGCGTAGTACCTGGGAGAAGGAGAGAACGTTAGGTGTGGTCAACCACTGGGGCTCTCTCTCCGACCCGCTCACCTGTATCCAGCTCCCTGCTCGATGACCGTCTTCATGTGCGTGACGTTGGCCAGCAGCAGAGCGAAGTCCAACATGCCCTCAGCCGCCGTCTTCTTGGTGGCGTACAGGTTCATGTTGAGGTTAGAGGTCAAACCTCCCTGAGAGAGACACATTCAGATTTGTAACTGTAGCCTCCCTAATGGGACATTTGATGTTCAGCTCTGTTAGAGGTCGTCCAGGTCGGATCCGATGTTTTAAGATATTCCTAAAAGCTTTGAATCAAACAATAAAAACCTGCCGACAGTGTGACTCTCCTAACCCTCCCAAAGAATTAATCCAGTTCCTATCTCATCTAAAAGGAAAATAGCTGATAAGATAAAAAGGAAAAAAGACTTTTGCCTTTCTGGGTTCAGTATCAGCTTAAGGTTTGTTGGTAAAATGCTCCTCTGTTCTCTGCCAACCGTTGAAATCCTGCCAGGACGTTTCCACCAGGAACTCCTGCCGCTGTGGGAGACGTGTGAGCGTCCACTATACTTTTATTGACCCGATCGTTTCTGCAGCAGTCATATGAAAGTGACCAGAAGGGGGCAGCATTGACCACAAGTAGTCTAGAAGGAGCTCTCTGCGATGTGATGGATTCATATGTGATGAATTAATTCCTTTTGTAAATACGCTTTTGTTCAAGCGGTTGGATGATTGAGAGAGTGGTTGGATGTTGACAGAGAGACATTGTTGCTCAATAATCCAAAGCTTGACCGTGTTTGCACACATCGTGCACATCGTGACATCGCAGCGCTGTCCTGCAGGGACAAGAAGGGATGTGATGTATTAGTATGTGCAGGGGAAAGACGGCGAGATGGAAACATCATTCCATTAGGCCTCAACAATGACTCATAACATGTGCAATGGACCAAATTCTCCTTTTTTTCCCCTCTAATTGTCGCCCACTGCAGATGCACACAGATTTGACATGAAGCTATAAAACATCCTGTCAGCAAACGGATCGTTTTACTCTACACTCTGTCGCAGCAGCCAGTGCAATCTGTGCTTCTCTAGGCTGCGCTGATGTGTTTAAGGAACCCATAGATCACATATATGAAGTCAATCATGGGCACACTCGAGACTCGTTTTCCTTTATGACCTCAGTGTGCTGTAATGTGCTCTGCTCTCCAAAGCAAACACAACGTGGAGCCCGTGCAGTAATACTTCACTGAGCTGGGCCGTCTGTTTTTATGTGCTGCACTGCGTTTAGGTGGCTCGCTCGCAGTGCGGCTGTGTTATCGCTGCGCACGGAATAAAACTCAATTAATGGCCTGAAACCATTAGAAACAGTGGCACAAACAGTGCGTGGTGCTTTATGGGGGCGACACAATGGAACGAATGTGCAGCAGCCTCAACAACATGAGAGTGAATGAATATTATTGGACTTGTTGGATAAAACATGTTAGTTTCCATAGAGAGAATTATTCTCTTTCACATATGTCTGTGAGGGTTCTCAGTCATCCAGGTCATGGTATCTTGCTGGGTTAAATCGTAGGCAACTGGACTTCTGGTTTTCTTGAAGACGTTTCGCCACTCATCCGAGAAGCTTCTTCAGTTCTGGGATCAGCCCCAGTGACTGACATCGGTGACCTCTAGTGGCCGGTCCTTCAAGGCAGCTCATCCCATCCGCCATGTGTGACGCAGTTGGCACAGTTGTCATGTGTGCGATATGTGTAATCATTTCATGGTACACATTGTGGCTGCAGTGATGTCTGACTGACCTTCACCTGACTTTGACCCCCGACCGTGACCATCGCCGACAACCGTCCCCAAAGAACGGCACACCCCTCCGCCAACAAACTCACTGCCTCCAAAGTTTACTGCGTGGTTCCTTGGAGCTTCTGTGGTAAAGTAGTTTTTGTGTTATTTTAACACACAAACCGGAACCAAAACGTAACGTCCTCAGAACGTAACGCCAGAGCTGATGAATATTTGTCTTTTCGAAGGAGGAGCGCCGGTACCTGCAGGTTGCACTCCTTCTTCTCACGCCGTGTTTGTACTCCGCGCTCATACATGCATGCATACATGTGTTTTCACAGTAAATATTCACCATGTCAATTCATTCATTCTGTCTCTCATCTGGATTTTTCATGTGTCCGAGTGAATGAGTGAGTGAATAAGTGAGACACAGCAGTGTGCTGAAAGACGTGCGCACGCAGCAGATTGATCGCTGAGCCGAGTTTCCTCCTGTGGAGCCGTCCGCTGCTCTCTAGTGGATATAAACACAGCATTCTTGTGGGCAGGGATCCGGTGCCTTGTTGTCCTGCTCTCAGCTCCACCAGACTTAGCATGAGGCTAACCAGCAGCTGATACATATCCTGCTGTGTGGTGTTGGCAGGTTTGGTAACAAATAGTTTTCAGTGACGGGTAAACGTGCCAGAATAGCTCCAATAAAATCTTGACAAATGCAGATGCTGGACTCTTGCCAGGAGCCTGAAACAAAAATCCCTCCTCTATGATATTTAATAATCTGTATTAATGATCATCCACATGTTTTCATATCATAAGTAATTATCACCGCGGTGCTGTGACTAATCTGATGTAAAACCGCTGATCCAGACACCCTCCAGGAACGACCGGAGCACTTCCTAGAAACCCGACCAGCACATGTACCACACCATTTGTTACTGTGTGTGTGTGTGTGAGTGTGAGAGAGAGAGAGAGAGGGAATGATGGAGCAGAAAGAGAGGAAATGAAAAAACAAACGACCATAAGAGAGGGAGAGAGACGCAAGGAGTCAGAGACATACAAACAGTAACAAACTGGCCTAGTTCCATCTTTCCCTCTTTGGGGACTCATGTGGTCAAACTATCCACATCGGCCTTGGCACACCGCCAACACACACACACACACACACACACACACACACACACACACATTTTTATAGCCATGTGTGTTCAGTTAGTATAATGACTGTCTAAATGCACTGATGGTGCGTTTATCACGTTTAATTTACACTCTCCTTGATTTATTCAAATACTTTTAAAATGTATTATTTTATGTGTCACCTG
>CAAKHB010007651.1:92022-105596 GCA_901007665.1 Aeoliscus strigatus
AACAGACGTAAACAGATTTATTTGTGCAGTTTTTATAGCCTTTCCTCTGACTTCAGACGGTCTCAGCGTCGACGTCAAAGAATGTCAAGCATGCAAAACAAAAGTTACGTCACGAGTTCAGATCAGCAGCAGATCAGAGGCCCGAGTCAAACATACTTCCTAGAAGACCTGTGTGACCTTTCTTCACTCCGAGTGGATTCGAGCGGGCTCAACACTTAATTGCAATTTGAAAGAACCCGATTGGTCAGTGGGGATTCTCCATCGTCCCTGTGTGACAGACTCACAAATCAGTCATCGGGTATCAGGTGTTCGCTCCATCTTGTCCAACGACCTGCTATGATTAAACTTTTCACTCCACACTTTGGTGACACTGGTTGTTAATTAAAATCCAGCGGTGGTTTAGATGTTCATGCTCCCTGACATGTTCTCTATCTACTGCACAAGACGCTGAAGTTTAGTTCAACTAAACTTTTTTTAGTTTAAAATGGAGTGTGGTTTACTACTAGTTTACTGTAATTCACATTGTTCAGCCCTCCTGTAACTATAAACATGCAACAATACTCTTGAACGCAGTAAATATGAGCTGTAGCTCAATGTTGCCTATGATCACAATTATTTTTTAGAAATATTTCCCCTGTATTTTTTCTGTTTTTCACTGTAGGATTATATCATCTTTTACCATCATATTTTATTGTGAATTTCTCTTTGGAAATCAATCAATCTGTCTCTGCCTTCAACCTTTGACCCAACTGATGGGAAATATTATGTTGTTGTTTTTTAGTAAATCATTGTGACTAAAACAAAGTCCTAGTTGTCTCTTTCTCAAATCAGTCCCTGAACCTCACTCCATCCATTTCTTGCTCACCCATCATGGTTACCATAGCAACCTCTCTAACGCTGCTCTTCACCTGACCTCACCTAAACCTGACATCTGACCCGTTGACCTCACACGTGGGGTGAGTCCCCACAACGTCACGTAAACAAGCTACCATGTCCCCACAACGCGCACACATTTTCACTTTTGACTGTCGCAGTCATATAAACGTGACCGTGTGTGTATAGTGTGCGTGTATAGTGTGTGTAAAGCCCCACAAGGAAGGTGGATTTCAGGTCCCATGAGTGAGAAAACGAGGCCACACACAGAGCGAATCCTGGGCCCTGCAGGTACGTCAGGAAGCGCACGTGGACCCTCCACAAAGACCTCTGTCCCCTCCGGCGGGATTTGTGGAGCTGTAAAAATATACCAGTCATTGTTGAGTGTTTGCTTGAAGTTTTTATGGCAGCAGAGGCATGTTTGGAAAGTGGACGCGCCGATGTCAAAGAGCCTTTGTGCAGGAAGAGAAGGCAGCAATAACAGATTGTTTTGGGTGTTTAACCTGTCATAAATGTGTGTTCAAGAGGCCGGCGCACGGGATCGGTTCTTACTGAGACGCGTTACGAGTTCTTGATTTAAGAGGAGTAAATCGTAAACAACGGGCCCAGTAAAGTTTTGTTTTCACTTTCCAGCCACGTCCAAACGTTGTGGCTCCGCTGCGTCAGCACGCAGGACGTCTGAGACTGAAACGCTCCGTCAGACAACGTCTAGATTGTGAAATGGTTCGATGCTTCACCAAAACAAATACCTGGGAGATTTCGGTGTCGTCAAAACCTGCAAATTAAATTGACTACCTCTAGGGTGTGTCTAGATTTAGCGGCCAGCAGTGCTTCATTCAGAAAAAATTAACAAATGTACCTTTATCACCATCTGTCATATCATTTGGTTGGTGTGGGGGGGGTCATGTCGAAATGACTTCAATGTTCTCGTAGCCGAGGTTCGGCTGTATAATTTGATTAGTGCACTGTTTCACACGATTGGCTGAAAGTTGGGGGATGCTCGAGTTGATCAGGTTAAGACATCCATCGTTTGTTCTTGAATATTCTAAGAAATACGGAGCAGATTATTTATTGGAAATGCCACATGAAAATAATTCTACTATATTTCATATATTTCTATCAGTCAATATTGTTCCTTCATTCTGCTGATACTATGGAGCCACTGAAGAAAACGTATTTCTTCTTTCTTTCTTTCTTTCTTCTCACACTGATAATTTGATGCACCGTAACGTTCTGTGATTCACACCGGACCAAAGGAACAAGCAGACTTTCCTTGTTTTTATCTTTGCGTGCATGAAATGTGTTTTTCTCTGCGTGTTCCTGGGGTTATTGTCGACAGAAGAACAAAAAACATCAGAGCAGCAACAAACGTCTCACGCGTCTCAATCCCGCCTGCCGCCCACGACTTAGAGAAACAACCTGTGATTGCCCACAGCCCGTCCGGACGGTTTCTGCGGCTTCGCGAAGTTCTAATAAATCAACCTGAGACGTCAGTTGGATCTGACTTACTGTCACGTTAAGTGCCTGTATCCAAAATAAACAAGAGAACAGCTGTTAGAAATGGGAGGGTCAGGCTACCGTAGGGTGTGTGTGTGTGTGTGTGTGTGTGTGTTCACTGTTCATACAGTGCTCTTTCGCAGTGCAGTTTTCTTTGTCACTCACTTTATGATGTGATTTCTTTTTTTTTCCTCCACTTCTTGGGCATTTGGGCTTCTGTGACATCACAGGATGTTCCTCCCAGCACCTTCCTGAGTTTTCGGTCTCACCCTTCATCACCACACACACAACACACACTTCCTTCCCCTGTGTTTGCTTGTAAGCGGGCATTCCCTCTTCCTGACTTCCACCGATGTCGGTGTTTGCCCAGAGGCCGTTTGCCAGAAGACATTTAAGGAGATAAAGACACAAGAAGGTCAACACAGACACAGTCAGGAGACTCAGTAGGGATCTCACGTGATACACAATGTGTTCAGTTGTCTGTGTGTGTGTGTGTCTGCTGATGATTTAACATGCGTCATAACCCTGCAAACGTACGAGCCCGTGTCTTCTCCTGTCTTCGCAGCAGCATCCAGGTGTGAGGAGTCTAGCACAGTGTTCTGGGTGTTAGCGGTCGTGTGTCGTGGGTACGCTTGTACCAGGTGCTGTGGCTCAGGAGGCTGTGGCTCAGGAGGTAGAGTGGGTCGCCCAATAATTGGAAAGGTTCGAGATCAAATGTTTCAAGTGGGACTGCAGACGTAAACTAGCCGGAGCCATCTGGTGCCATATTTTAAATTGAAGTGAATTAAAATCCTCTCTCCTCCTCCTGTGCCTTGATGTGTCTTGAGCAAGAAACTGAACCCAAAATTGCTCCTGATGCTGTGTCATTAGTGAGTGAATGCGTAAACGTCTGTATAGCAACTTCTGCCAGTGAATTAGGTGACATTGTCAAGTTTTGTACAGAAGTGTATTGCATTCACTTGACAAATTAAAAAAAAAAGTTTATTGAATATTTTTTTCTGTTTTTCATGTTTTTTGGTTGGTTTTTTTTGGGCAATTCGGGTGCCTCAGCTGCACTTAAAGACAAGAGGATCTCACACTGTCTCAAACCCAAAACGGTCATTTAGTACTAAACTAAATAAGCGGGTCATGAGTTCTCGAGGAAGGCATAATGTTGCTCTTAACTTGGAAGAAATACTCAGTAAAGCTTAAAAAATCCCCCCAAAAGCAGAAAAAATACTGTGAAAAATATAAAAAAAAAACAACAAAAAACAGAAAATACCCAAAAAAACAAACAATACAACGAAAAACTAAATTACTCAATAAAACTGCCTTTTTTTATGTCAAGTGAATGCAAATTGCAGAAAAGCACAAGTAAAAACGCAGCACTTATGTATGTGATGTGAGGTCACACTGATTATTTTACTCCTCAAACTGTCAGCATGTAATTTATCTTATTTGTGACAGGTACAATAGAAGTCCTGTAAATGTCTGAGCTGTGAACACCAGTGATCTGTGGCCGGGTGCCTGTTCAACCAGTCAGACGTGACCAACAATGACGGAGGTCACGGCGCATTTGTACACCTGAACCTGTTTGCTTTTTCTCCAGCCGCAGAGCTGAGGACGAAGTCGAGCTGTCAGAAGTACGGGGAGGTGACAGCTGGATGACAGCGTTCGCAGTATATATCCTACACAAAGACGTGTGATGCATGAGCAAATATTTGCAGACTTTCTTCGTTCTGCCATTAAACCTCCACAAACACACACCAGTTCCTCTCTGATTTTGCACAAGTGAACTACATCACCTCTGTGTCCCGTCTGTAAATCACACACACATTGGCGCAGGCATTTACTTGATCTACTTCTGCAGGAAGAGCCGTGATGATCCGTTCTACTGTGTGACGTGTAGGCTTCTTATCAGTGACGGACTCATCTTTCAACGCCATCGGTACAGAATTACAGCTTCGGAACAGTAGACTCAAAGGCCGTCTCCTAGGTAACCGAAAACGCTTGACGTACTGCTTGTAATGTATCATTACAGGTGTCATTTCAGATGACAAGAGCGATGACGTACGTTTGAATATATCTAAAAGTATGAGAATGTCATCAAAAGGTGCCTTTTTTTTCAGTCAATCAATTGAAAAAGTGAAACCGATCTTTACATATAGATTCATCACACACAGACAGATGTATTACAAGTGCTTTCTTTTGATTTTGATTGCTGTAATTATCTGAGATACTGAATTTTAGTTATAAACAGCACAATGAAGAAATATACTTGAAATATACCTGTCTGTGTGTGATGAATATATATATTAACAACCATTTGATGCTATTCTAATTTGAGTAGTAGTACACCGACTTCATATTGATTATTCTGTTGCTACGTTGCACACAAACTTTATTTGAATGTTGCTGATGGCGCCGCTCTCAGAGGACTCGACCGCAACTTCAGTTTCTCACATTTGACGTCTTGCATTTGGGCTTTGACTTACTCGCGCACACCTCTTTTTGTCCGTTCACCGTACACTCTCTAGGGAAGGAAAACAGGGACAGAGCCCTGTCGTACCTCTCAGATCAGTACACACGTTTAGCAACATGCTTCATCAACAAACACAACAGGTCTGTGTTGTGTGTCCCTTTCTCTTTCATGTTCAGTTTCACGTGTTCATCTCAGATCTCGAAGCATAATATATATGTGGTTTTTTTTGTGTTTTAACGTGAATGCTTCTCACAGACGTGTGTCCATGTGTTTCTGCTCTGCGTAAGATACGACGGGAGTGAACGCTACCTCAGACGGCTGCAGCTGAGTCCTGTGTTGATCAGCAACACACAGTAAAACTACGTCTTTATTAATCATTTAACAGCTGCGTGTTTTTATGATCTGTGGAGAAAAGTCTGTGAAAAGCTTTAAAGGGACGGACATACAGTCCAGTGTGTGTGTGTGTGTGTTTGTGATTTATTTCTGTGTGTGCTCCGGGAGTTTTAGTGCGCTGGCGGGGCGCCGCAGCGCTGCCAAGGGGGTTTCCTGTTGGATCTTGGCAGATAAGACTGGAACAAGTGGTCGAGGAGCAGAGGTGTGATACACCCCTGACTTACAGCTGTTGGATGTTGGTTTCAGGTTTATTGATCCGCTCAAGGTTTGAACTGGAGCTCGCAGACCTGTGTCGCTGATGAACGTACTTGTATCTGTTGTTTCATTCTGTGACAATATAATTGTGGGCTTGAGACAGCGTGAGCAGGAGACAGACAGACTGGCCTCTGTGTGTGTGTGTGTGTGTGTATGTGTGTAAGATAATCTAATTGTTTAGATCTGGTAGGATCGTACATTTTCATCTGGCATCACTCATCTTTGTCTGCACGCATCCTCTAAAGCATGTAACACACACACGCACACACGCACACACACACACACACACACAGTGACTTACACTCATTTCCTGGGGACTTACCCAAACTATAAACTTTATTTGTCTCAACCAATGCCTAACCTTTGTCTTAACCCAAAAGTGAAAATGATGTCCCCACAAGATGATGACACACACACACACACACACACATACACACACACACACACACAGCCCCAGTGAGTTTGGCACTTTCCCATCAAGCTGTTCCAGCTTCAGAATGAGCCTGCTGTCATTTCCCCACCAAAAATGAAAAGCAAACAAACACTCCCCATGGGCGAAGGCTGGAGGAAGACGGGATACAGAGAGGGGGATGGAGGGATGAAGAGAAAAGAGACAAAGAGTATGTGCAGGAGAGTCAGTCAAAGAGTCTTGACTGAGACAAGCACAGGAAACAGGGGTGAGAGCAGAATAAAAGGTACGACATATATCTGATCAAAGTCGCCACACATCTAAAGTTTCGTTCGTCACATCACAGAAACAATCTGATATAAAAAGCGTTTTTCTGAATAATTATATTGTTCGTTTCTGCTCCTCATTCCTATTTGGGGAACACCTGAAACAGTCTTAATAGAGGAGGTTCCCAAGACCGCAGCTGCTGCCAGGTGAGAAAGAGCCTGAGTCACACTGAGAATCTGACAAGCATACTGAGCAACGTTCTACTCATACGTGTTATATGTACTATATATACATTATGTAATATACACTGTCTACACACACACACACACACAACCTATATTACATAACAACAGTAATTTAAAGACGAGACATTTAAGTCTCACGTGAAATTTCCTGGAATCACACACACACACACACACACACACACACACACATTCTGGTCAGAACCCTCATTAGAGACATGTCCTAACTATAAACATTGGTCCACACCTACACCTGCCGACCCCGGCACGCAGGGATTCCATATTCATTCATTTTTGTCCCAAAGATATGGACCCTACGAGTCGTAAACAGTTATGTCCTCACAACAAAAGCAATATCGGCTACTCACACACACTCTCGCACACATTCTTACTCCTCACACCCACGCTCAGAATGTGGCATTTGCCATGCAGGGGCCAAGTGGGGGTTGTATTCTTGGAGGTGAGAGAAGTGGGAAGCAGATGAGAGTGATGGTGTTTGGAGGGGAAACACAGCAGATCAGAAAAAGAACAACATGTATTTGAATAACTCTTTTCTTAGAAGTACTTCTAGTCTGCGCCGGTCGAAACGTTGAGTTCAACTTACACCGGTTTGTGTTGTTTAGTCATGAGTGACATCCAAGACCCCGTCCTCCATGTTGAGCGGCTGACATTTACCAAAGTTGCTCGTTTGCCAGTTGAGGCTTGTTCACATCTCTGCATGTTTCTGCTGCACAACTTCCACCCTCAAAATCATTTCAGCTGTCAAAGTCAACAGGTCACAATTTGTTTACGCCGCCGCTGCAGGGTTAAAGACTGATGATGAAGACTGATCATTCGACCAAATGACCATAGGGGGGTGGGTCCATCTATTACCATAAACATGTATTTACACACTCAGCCTGGTTTCATGTTTATTTTAGAGTGAAATATAAAAAAGGACAGTTTGGAGGATTCACAATAGACGTCCACAAGCGAACGACACGAGTGCTGAATCTATCCATTCATTATATACAGTCTATGGCCATTGCACTTTTTCGTGGTTCTGATTGGATGATCAAAACATCATGTATCTTTAGGAGAATAATCACTGAACAAATCTAAGTCCACAAGATGTGTTCATGTCACACAGAGTCCAGTGACTGCCATGTTTGGAGAGGCGGTGTGATTCTACTGATTGGGTGTCAGCGCTCCACGCCCTGCTGCTGGCGACTATTCATAGAAAGTTACTGAGAGGTGCAAAGCGCTCGCACCATAGAAATAGATTCATCGTGGCAGCTTCAAACAAGTGCTGCTCACGGCCTCAGTATGTCGGAGAGATGACATGAACGCAGCTCACGCTGATAACAGGAGTTTCTTTTGAAGCCCTATACAAACTAAATGTATCCTTATTATCACTTGCAGGATTTGAATGATTGAATTGATTATTACACTGATAGTATTTTCAACGATGTTATATCCAGCTATGATCATATTTAGTGTAGATTTATCTCAATAGATGTGTAACAATTGTGAAAATACTGACAAATTATGAATGCAACAAATGGAAAATGAACATTTCCATGAAAGTAACTGTCTGCTTCAAAACGTCTGAGAGTTCAATTTATCACAAAATACACTTTCACAGTAAAACTAATTTGTGTGCAAAATGCCCGAAGCAGATATACAATAAAAGAAATAAGGTATAAGTATTTAATAAAATGGGAATAAATACATTACAAATATTAGGACTGAATACTATTAATACTGAAGTAAATGTATGTCATTAGAACCTAGTTTTTTTGTGTGTCATTAAAACAGATAAACAGTAGTTATTACTCTGTGATAATGTGAATTCCGTCATGATGTTCATGACTGAAACGGCGGCTGACGTGACAAAGCTATACGAGATGTGAGGATGCATTGACAGTCACACACACTTGTACAAATACGTGGCGTGAGCAGTTATTGACATACAGGATGTGTATGATGCTGACAGAGCAATTTCATAAACATCCGTGCTGACTTAAGCTCACGCACATGCACACGCGCGCACATAAACTTCCTACGTGAATGAGTCACCAGAGCTGAAAGGAGTATTTGTGGTGAGCGCTTGTCATCTGGACACCAACACTGACTTTCTGAGCCACATGACGGGATCAGTGGCGGCCGGATGCCAGGGCCCGGATGGAGCCTCAGGTTCTCATCTTATCAGTGGGACCAGCTCTGCCAGCAGGCAGGTGAGGTTCTGTTGTCATCATCAACTGCTCAGTCAAATAGTTTGAACGCAGACTCTTAATTCATCAGTCAGACGAACTGTGTTTGTGCATCAGTGAACAAACAGCACCGGTGTTAATCCGCAGTAACGGCGCACACGCATTGTTAGTGGTGGGTCACAGTAGTTGTTGCTGTACTTGTAGTAGTGTTCAGAGGTTCTGCTCTGACAGTCCCACATGTACTGTTATCAGTTCTGTCAGGTGTCACACACACATTATATGACATTATATGGTACAAGTCATATAACAGTCACAGTCACTGCCTGACACGACAGCCATTATTGTCAAAGAGACATTTTAACTGTTCCAAAAGCTGTTGTTGGGGATAGATTTTGGAAGGAAGTTCGCTTTAATATGTTGATGAATATGTAATTCATTGTTAATTTTGAAACAAATAATTGTCAAATACATTTCTGAGCATAAGAAATTCGTTTTTTTTTTCCTTTGGTGTGCAGCTTAATTTAGGATAGGTGATTATAAGCACTACATGTAAGTTTATACCTCATTTCAGTCACTATTTTGGCATATATGTGCATGTTGTGTGTGATGATGATGACTAATCAGTACTATAGAAACAAGTAAAGTAGTGATATGAGTAGTATAATATAACTAATATTAGTAATAAAATAATATTTATTCACGTATGAGCAGTTAACTATGAATTGTACTCCTGGTTTTCTTCCTTTGGATGTAAAAACATGTTTTTGAATCTGTTAAATATTGAGATTGTACCTGTGAGGCACCTGCAGAAGTTAACTGTGTAAACAGTAAGTAAACAATGAAACCGTGACAATACAAAGACAAATGCAAAACCATTGCAATCATCCTTTACTGTTTATGGCTTCTTCCCTGTTGCGCCTTTTTTCTCTCATCTCACACACACTTGAGTAGCAGCACTTTGTCCACTGTGGCTAAATATACCGTAACTGATAGCTCAGCTGTGTGACGGACACTGATACACAGGATGGATCCTGACAGCCTCTGGGGCGGAGGAGGTGTGAGGTCCATGCCCGTGAGGTCGGACATGTTGGAGGAGGCTCTGTGCATACCTCTGACAGTCACCACTGAAGAGTCAGGAGATCATTTTAGGAAGGGAGGAGGTGAAAGCAGGAACACTTTTCCCACCAGTGATCTATCTGGGCCCCCAACCTCACCTTGACCCCCTTTTCTTGGCATTAGTGAGAACCCGCTGTGTTGACCCTCAGCTCCATTAGCCAGCTTTATTAGCCTTAGCACCCAGGCCCTAATTGATATTTGATGGATGTTGCTGGCGTCCCGTCGTCTCTGAGTGGAGCGCGAGCGTTCAGCCGCCCTCTGATCCTCAGCTCTCACATAGGCCGGACATACCGCAGGTCGGCGGCAAAGCTAAGACGGGGGGGAGCGACTGCCCGAGACTGACAGAGAGGGAGATGAAAGAGTGAAGAAGGGAAGAGGGCTTGTGAAAGAGAGGGAAATGTAAAAGGAGGGAGAGGTGCGAGAGCAGCAGCTGCAGCCACACACACCCTTCCTCGATCCCCTCCCCTCTTTCACACAGGTCCCTTTCAGTGCTGCACTAACCTGCAGGGGGCCGCTGGCCGGCATGGTGGATCTCAGCGATGTCAGGTCGATGTCGCGGCCCTGGTCCCCTCGCTCGGTCTTCCCTAGTCCCTGCATAATGAGGCGCGCAGCGGGCAAGCGAACACTGAGTGTTGTCCTCACGGCGGTGAAAATGCAAATGCCAGGACGTCTGTGGTCCCTATGAAAGGAAGGGACCCTGGACGCCAGGCACCAAGCACCAGGCCCGGACGGCAGGACAGCGGAGGGACGAACAAACGGCTTATTCACGCCGTCTGCTGCGACCTCGCTCATGTTTTCTTTCACTTCACTGCAAAAATTCTACTCAGAATATATGTCCTATTTCTAATCAAAGTGTCTAATTTCTTGTTTAAAAGAACTCTGCCGGTGTTTTTTTTTTTTTTTCAATTACAAGCAAAACAAGCCAATCTTGCTCAACTGACAGATTTTTCTTCTTCTTTCAGTTGAAAATTTCCTTGAAACAAGTGAAGAATGTCTAAAAACAAATTGCTTTATCAGTTGGTGTGTCTTTTTATAAGTGAATAGGGATTTTACGACTAGAAATGAGACATGTCTGATGTCTTCATTGCATTTTCTGGGGGGTGTAAACCATGCTGCACCTCAAGCAAATACTGTCCAAATGTGTCAGTCTAAATTTATTTAAAGTCGGTCGACGGCTTCATTTAAATCGAACCACTGACAACAGCTTGTCTCTGTTTGCTCGTGCGTCCCCAACACGGTTCTGTATTTCTGTGAACGTAGTTCGCGGAGGTCACTGAGCGGCAAGACAGACGAGTCAACATGAAACCAACGCGATTCGCTGGGTGTGAGCTGGAACGTGTGTTTTTCTGTCGCGTTGGTGAACGAAAATATACTTTCATGTCAAAATGGTGCTGTAGGAATGTGTGGCTGAGCCAGAGAGAGAGAGAGAGAGAGACTGCTCCTTCATACCCAGAGGCCAACTGTCTGCCCACCTGTCTGTCTGTCTGTCTGTCGGTCTGTGTCTGTCTGTCTAGAATGTTCCGCCGCTGTACACCGGCAGCCATCGTACATGAAATGTCACGACACAGTCACAGAGGTCAAACCACCAACCACTGTGTCGTACACAGGAGATAAATGAAGAAAAGTGTGTGTCTCTGGTCCACACACACACACACACACACACACACACAAAGGGGAGTGGTAGTTGTCATCAGTGATTAAACACACTCCTGAAGGCTCATAATCCTGAAAAATGATCACCTCAAAGGCAGGAATTTCATCAGGTAAAGTGACCATCACACACAGACACACACACACACACACACACACACATACCTTTGTCCCACTTCTACCTTGTATTCAACAGGTTTTAAAAGCAGCAGCTCTCTCCATCCACCTTTCACACTAATCATGTTGCATGTTTCAGGACTTTAGTGATCATTAACTGATGGAATTAAACAGCGGTGTGATCCACTCCCCCAAACGAGTGCTCCAGCGTAAATTAATACCGTGGGACCGACAAATAACCAGGTGAACTCCCAGTGCCTGAATGTTTTTGTGGAAAGCAGAGGCCTTTTCATTCGTAGGAACTACAATCATGGCCGACAAAGACGGTCTTCAGTCTGGACCAATTAGAACCACAGCAGCTGCTTGGTTCCCCAAACAGTCCTTTCCCTCTTTTTGTTGTATTATTAACAAGATTCCAGGAACTCTCCTGGTCACAGGTGACTCCGTCCCAGAAGCTATTTTGTGTCTGTGGTTTTTCCAGAATTACACCTCAGCAGCCTTTCAGGGATCCTGTGGGCGACGGGAATCACTGCACGGTTGTTGCAACAAGTTGATCCCTAAATGACAGAGCCACAGCAAACCAGCCCTCAAACGTCTCTCTGGAACTATTCCCAGACATTCAGACACAACCGACCTCCTCATTGTTTGTTTCCTAGAAGCAGAGTCCTGAGACGCTGAAGGCAGCGTTTCCTCCGAGCTTCGACTTCACATCTGCACTTTACTGCTTCTGCTGTAAAAGAGACTCACAGGCTGATGTGAAATCTTGTTTTGCATTTAAAATTCACAAGGGACTCTGGTGTGTGTGTGTGTGTGTGTGTGTGTGTTTGTTTTCATGACATGTAAGGACATGTTTATGACAACACACCTTCCATATCAGGACATAAATGAGGACATTTTTGATGTCCTCATGTTTCGGAGCACTCTTTAGCATTCTCCACAACCTAAAAATGTTCTTAGACAAGAAACACTTCATAAATGAGGACATTTTGGACGTCCCATTGTCACAAAATTAAGTGTGTGTGTGTGTTGAGCCTCCTCTGGTGTAAACTGAGCCCTCAGGAGCTTTGTGTCACCTCTCAGCGAGCATGTAGCAGTTTTAACTTGACTGTAAACAGTTGCGTGTTATGAAACACCCACAGAACCCGCTTTGTTTACAGTCTCTGTTCAGGTGAATGAGGGCAGCGGTCGTTCCTGGAATGAAGTTATTCACAGTGAGTGATTCTGCAATTAAGCAGATTTGTGATTTGCTGTCGGGCTTTTGAATTAATAAAAGGTCGTCACACTGTTTGCGACATTAAAGGTGAGAATCCTGGGAATGACGGAGTATGGTGGTGTTGTGTGATGTGTTGATACTTCCAGGGAGAGACGGATGCATGATGGCGTTTGTCGAACCTTCTTATCTCTTTTTGGTACAAGCTGAGGTCTGGTTTTACTTCCAAGCTTGAGCAGCTGTGGTAAAAGAAAAAAAAAAAAAAACTGTTCTCAAAACGAACGCTGAAGTAAGACGTAGTATCCTTAAAGTATGATTTAAATCCCTTAAAATAAGATACAATATCAAAACAAGACAAGACAGAACGATATAGACATTTATTTACAAAGAATACACAATCATTTTAAAATGATTTTTAACCATCAGCTGTTATGTCATTCTGCCATTACTGTGCCTCGTTCTGTGCGTAGGGGAACGGAGGGGGAGTGTGGGGTCCAGTCCACTTCAGAATATCAGACACAACAAAACATTCGTATGTAAACGGAACACGAGGTAGGGCTGATAGCGCTTGGTTCCGCGTAAACAAGCGGCGGTGACATGAAGCAGGATCCGGAACGTTTTACACTTGTCCTGCAAACACTGACGGTTTCTTCAGACTCGTCTGCAGTGACCTGAGGTTTGACGAGTTGACCCCAAAATCAACTGTGGTGACATGTGACACTGTGTAATGACAGTGACTGGAACATACACAATCTCTCCTGTTTGTGTGTGTGTGTGTGTGTGTGTGTGTGTGTGTGTGTCTGTCTTTGTTGTGCTATCAGTCTTTGTCTTGTTCGTTCACACTCTCATTCGCTGTCACTCTCTCTCACCCGCTCAGACATACAAAGATAGA
>CAAKHB010007652.1:6747-24236 GCA_901007665.1 Aeoliscus strigatus
TGCAGAAACAAAACACAACTTATATTTCATAATTTGAAAATTTTGTGAGAATAAACACCTTGATCTGCTCCACGATTGGATGCTACAACTAAAATTCAAGGTGTTACTCCTCCTTTCCACTTCCTTTCCCTCCATTGCCCTGCTTGTCTTTACATAATTCTGCACTGGTGCAACAATCTCCGGAATCATCGGGCCCAATTTAGATGATCTAAAGCGCGTGTGTCCGTCACCTGGTATTTTTTGTGTTTAGCCGTGAATCAGTCATGGGGGTGTTTTGGGCGCATCATTCAATCAACCAATCAGAGTGTCACCTCTCCTTCCTTATAAAAGTGTTGCGCCTTGAGGACATGGCTGCTAGTCAGACACTTCACAGCTGAGGGGACAGATTTCCTTGTGCAGGTGTCACTAGCGTATATTTAGAGCGTATAGCTAGGACCGAGTGGGGTTTTAAGCCCAGACCGGCAGCGGAGATCCAGTCCCAACAAGGCTCTCACTTACTCTTCTTCTTTTCCTCCACTTCCCTTACTTTACTTCCCTCACGTACTCTTTCGATAAGCTCCATCCACATACCTCTGGCCTCTGACTCCTCTCCTCCTAGTGGGTTTACCCAGCTGAGAACTCACATCAGTGCTTCTGAATGCAGTTTGTCCCACTGGTTCATGTGTTAATCGTTCCTCAAATGTTTCTTAAACCAAGAATCGCTGCATGTCTCTAACTCCTTCTATCACCCAGAGGTTTGGTTCCATCCAATCTGGAGCTGCTGTTACTTCTGGGCCTACTGATCCTGGGACGACCGACTCTCCCCCCATCGCCGGGATCCATGGGACAGACCCCTCATCTCCTGGGTTTCTCCAGCCACCATCAGTGATTGGACAGACATGGACGGACAGTCACTGTTGGACTCTTTAGCAGCTTTCAAAAGTTAACTCTCTTCTTTCACCTCAGAACCTTCATTGTTTCAACACCACCACCACATTCAACACCTATTGCTGGTCGGTCTGTCCCAAGGAGAGGGATCCCTCCTTCTGTGGTTCTTCCTGAGGTTTCTGCCTTTTTCCCCCTGTTACAAGGGTTTTTGGACAGTTTTTCCTCCTATTGAATGGAGTGTAAACACAAGGTGCTGATCCTGTTAATAACTGATCATTGAGACGTCTTTTGATAAATATTTGTTGGGTCAGACACCAATTCGTTCCCATGATACACTCTGATGCATGCCAGATAATTCTGCTCATGCAAATTTATGCAAACTTAATACTTGAGTATGATACTTTACCATGGTTCAACTCAGACACACAAACATCAACAGACATCACATAGATTAGAAAGAAAATGGTGCACCGCTCAGCCTGGAGGGGCATTCTAAGGATGTATAAAAAGGCCCTCCGTGATGCCAGAGCATCATGTCACTCAACATTAATAGAGGCAAATAAAAACAACCACAGCTTCCTCTTTAGCACCGTAGCCACTGTAGCATGTGCGTTGTGCACACGTCTAGAGACACATATTACATATCATATACAGTCCATATCACTAACAGCCAAACACTGTGTTTGTGTGTTTCTGTGACTTTAGACCTTTTTTGGTCACTGGCGCATTTGCTCTCTGCATCATCTAACTAGCAACACAGGATCATTTTAGACCGATACCAGAGAAGGGCAAAATCATTTGCTAGTTAGATGGAGAGGGTGCTTGGGGTGAAAATGTGATAGGGCCCAGCGTATTTTAACAGCTTACACAATAACGCTCAGGTTGAGAAATGAGCTGCTACAAGATACAAACACTATGTTTAACTTTAAACATGATGTAATAATTTTGAGGACAATTTGCTCTTTCATGTTTCTTATTTTAGATACCTTGAGATAAACCATGTGAGACTGAAACACGATTATTCCCACTGCCTCTTGGTTCTTCCCTTTGATTACCAGTAGTGGTATCTGTTTTATCAGTAGTGTAGAACAATTCACACCCTTTGCGCTGCCTGTCGCTGGATCCATCCAGATCTTAGCCAGTTGTTCTGGTTTGGTTCCATTACATGGCAAACTTGGAAGGTATGGATAGGTCTGTTCTGGTCATCCATCTCTGTGATCGCATCCCACTGTGGAAATAGAACAGGCACAGTAGTGAATAACATCTGCACAGAACTTATTATTGTTTTTGACACCATTATGAAACAGGACAGTTTGTTCTGTACGGATGCTTTGAATTGGATGGGTATTAATAATGTTAAGTAAAATGGCTCCAATTAATTATATCATACCTATGAATACAGATTACATACACTAATTTGGTACTGTAAATATTTTACAATGTGTCAATTGTTCCTTCTGTTCAAACATGATGTTTGAGAGTTCATCACACATGTTTTCAAGCAGTTGCATCAGTGACGCTCATTTGTCTGTTGTGCTTGAAGGCTGTGATCTTTCCTTCAAAAGCCCTAACCTTGTAAGATGTAAGATGTACATGTAAGATGTAGCTTTGTAATTACAACTCCGGGACATGGAACACATGGGACATAGCACATCTCATTTATTGTGTTTGTAAAACAATGATAGCGGAAGTTATGTTATGATTATTTACTCTCTTGGGCACATAATGTAACCTCGTCATCCCCTCCATCTATCCATCTTCATCTGCTTTAACAAGATTGATTCGCAGGGGCAGCATCTTCAACAGGGAGCCCCAGACTTCTTTTCCCTGGCGACACCAGCCAACTCTCACCGGGGGATCCCGAGGCGTTCCCAGGCCAGGGTGGAGATAGAGGTGCTACGCTGAGCTCCTCTCGGATGACCGAGTACCTCACCTTGTCCTTATGAGCGAAGCCAGACACTCTTCTCAGGAAGCTCGCATGTTTGTGATCTTGTTTTTTCGGTCATGATCCATCTCTCATGACCATAGGTGAGGGTAGGAACAAAGATGAACCTGAATTCTTTTGTCACAGCTGTGCGATACAGCGACTGCATTACTGCCCCACTGCTCCAGTTCTCAATCTCACACTCCATGGTGCTCATGAGGGTTGGACCCCAAGATACTTGACATCCTTCACTTGGGGTAAGGACTCATTCACAATGAGTCGACCTGATCCTCAGCCCAGCCGCTTCACACTCGGCTGCAAACCAGTCTAGTGAGTGTCGAAGGTCACTCACTAGAAGGTCACTCTCACCACATCTTCTGACATCTTCAAAAAGCAGCGATGCGATGCTCAGTTCCCTGAACTGCAACCAGTCCCCACCACTCTTACGCCTAGAGATCCTGTCCATGAAAATCACGGACACAAAACACATGTAGATGAGATCATACTCCCAGGCCCCATCCAGGATCCTGGCAAGAGTGAAGAGCTGGTCCGTGGCTCCACAACCAGCACAGACAACGACAGTCAGCACTCAAATAAATTAGTGATTGTTAAAACTATTTTCCACACGGATGTGACTCATACAGCTGCAAAAATGTGCCTTGTGTGTCAGACTAGTGTGTGAAGAGAACAGAGTTGTGACTTCTGGAAAGAGTAGGATATGCTTACTGCTCTAGAGATTAGAAGTTGCTGTATGCTATGCTGGCAAAAGAAGGCCAGGTTTTCACATTCAGGGGATGTATGTATGTCCAGTGACAATAGGAGATGTTCGCAGAGCAGCAAGACAAGACAATTAGCAGAGAAGCTAGCATGGGAGCTAGCAAAGAGGTCACATCTCTAGCTCCTCACAACATGCTTACGTAACTGAATCTGGACCACACTGACAATTGGATCGGTTTATTTTGATGGATAAAACTCTGGAAACAAAGTTGTGTGTGCTTTTTCTCAGAACTGGTCTGATCACAGTCAAGACACACACCCAGAATGTGACTACGTCGGGACTTGAGAGAATTCCACATTGCTGACGTAATTCACGTAACAAGAGATACTGTGATTTCCATTTTTTATAATGAGTTTTATTATCACAATTAATCATGAATTCCATTCATTCTGACATCCCTGTTTATGACCATCTTCGACATTCATTTTCAGACCCCAAAGACTTTTCTGTATTTCTAGACTGCAGTAAAATCATTCATAGTAACATTTACTCATTTAAACCCAATGCCACGGGTTCCTGTTTGATATGTAATTCATGACCTTAAAAGTGTCATTGATTCCTTTTCTGTAAATAAAATGACCCTGTGAAGAAAGTTTGTATCAACTCTTAGTATTTACACCTCTTCTTCCATTTATCTGAAACACAATTAATTAATTTAAATGTAATTTAAATGTTACGTAGATTGAAACATTAAACATTAAATAATAATTTCATTATAGTATTTTATCTGCTTTCTATCTCTGATATCTTCTAGCTATTTTCTATAGTATTTTTCCTCCCTGAAGTCCTCATCAATTGTCCTAGTCCCTTGTAATATTGGACAAGATGCTGCTCCCTGCTCATGTACATCCTGGTTTGTATTCATTCCACATGCTGTGTGGACAAGGATTCATCCAGAAACCACATCCTCTTGGGTAAAGTGGTGTCCTGCATTCTGCTATGAATGTGTTTGAGATGTATGCTGCCTTCTTCTACCAGTTCACAGAGACATCTGTGGCTTCTATATGACATTACAAAGCAGTTATAACGTCTTGTCGTTGGGCCAATATGACATCAGTCTGAAATCAGCTCCTGGTTGTTTGACAGTCATTGAGTCAAGTTTGTTATATCTTCAGAGATACTAAAACAGATCCTTGGTAACCTGGCTGGCATTAGTCAGTGAGTCAGTAACGGACACATTGACACCAGGCCTCAGGAGAACTGAGGAGAAGCAGTATTCAATGAAGTAATTATTCCTGTACAAACCTTTCATAAAATCTATGAATATGTTTTAAGCTGGATATTGTCGGAGCAGATTGCTCCATGAAAAGTGACTAACGCCCATGTTCCAAGAATAACTTGTTTCTCTTGTCTTCATAGACCAGTGTCAGCTCAGCAAATGACACAAAGGTATCAAACATGTCAAATGGTTCAGTGCAGAATAAGATGTTTTTACGAGCGGGTCTCCTAGTAATCAGTTTGAACGGCAGCTCCGACAGACACTGCAAACGGTTTGAGAAACAGGCTCGAGACCACAGTGCTGCAGAAGGAGCAGCTCACTTTTCTACATGCACACACACACACACACACGCTATTTAATAACAGCGGTGAAACTGAACCTTGTGCAGACTTGTGGAATTGGGATTAAAACCAGAAAACGTGCCAGGCAGAGGAGTTCTAGAAATACCATTGAATCTTTGTCAATGTGATTATTGATCTGATGTGTATCTGTGTAGTCTTTTTGTTTTGCCATTGTCTGCAGGACAGAGCTTCGGTTCTTTTCAAGGAGGAGCTGTTTCAATCAATGTTTGGCCGTGGAGTGTGCTGTATGCTGGGTTTCTGTCAAACAACTGTTCCTCAAACCCTGCTGAGGAGGTGTAAAACTCACATCTGTAGCAATTTCCCTCAAGAATTGTGTGCTACTGTAAAAGAATTAGTTAGTAGTTTTATTATTCTAAATTATGCAGCCACATTCGTCTGGCTTTATGTGTTAGAAATAGTGTTCACTTCATTGTTTTGTGTGTAAACTCTTGTTCATTTCATACTGAGGTTATTTGTGACTTAGAGTATGCATGCAGACCACCATGGCACTGGGGCCTCCTTACCAGGGTTGGGACAAAAACTCAGGCCAGGGGTCATACAGTCATCCAGGCCACACCTACCCATGTACAGCTCATGTACAGCTCATGTACAGTACATGTATGCGTACAAATTACAATATCCAGCTATCGTTTGAACACAGACTTATTAGTATTATTTGCACAACAGTTACCTACGTATGTCGTAGCTCAGTCACTGACAATTCATCAAGTCTAACATACGACCTGATATGAATCAGGTGTCAGTTGAGTTGCCACAGTTTTTGGATGTTTGTACATCTCCTTCTCAAACTTCACCTCACAAACAGCAATCAGTCGAGGTTACCCCTGATCATTTTATCATCAAACTTTTTGGCTCTCAGGAAGGATTCTCTCCAGTAAATGACAGGGCATGTTTGACGTGATTCGTCCTCATTTCGCTGTCCGGCTGCAGTATACAGGGCCAAGCAGTGAGGTCACTCTGATTTTTAGACACATTACTCACCCCGTTGACAGGATAGGTCTTCCAGTCCAGTTCCCCGAGCACAGTCGTAGTGTCCAACAGAATCACTACAGAGCAGGAGAGAAAGAAAGTCATGTAAGCCAGGAAAAGGGGTGAAGGAGAACACAAAGGGTTGACAGGAAGGAGGTGAGGAATAAAGGGAGAGTGCCAGACAGGTTGGACAGTGAATTTGAAAAGGAGAGAAATGGAGGTGATATAATATGGAGAGAACAGACAATACTTATCAAGCTGTCAATGGGGAGGGGGGGGGTGAAGAATGGTAAAGCTCTTATCAGATTCAACCAACTATGAAATGAAGGCCTTCGGGAAGGTCGGGACAACACTGGCATCAAGCTACCCTCCACCCGGGTGAAAGATTCTCAGAGGTCAAGAGTTTTCTGTCCTGTATAACATGAACAATGAGCCCAAGATGAATAAAGACAAATTGGAAACTAAGCAACATGATTTCATCAGTGCACCTTTCAGGTAGAGCCTGTTTCTGGTTTGCCCTTATCTCAATACATTCATTAACTTTACATTAGATTCGCTTCAACTTTCATTCCCATTGTCCTCGTCCACTCTTTGACAGTAATTATTGCCACAAGTTTGGGTACTGTAACACTTTGTGCTGTCTCCGCTTTTATTTTGTATGTCACACTTCTTCTGTGCTCTGCGATGTCAGATGTGAAAGCACACACTGGGGAGGCATTATTACAAAGTAGGATGGGCCATGAGTGATTGAATTTTGCTCAGTCTCTGTGTATAAGTGGCTTCTGTGAAATCACAGTAAGAATTGAAGTATCATTTCCATTGTGACACAGAGGTCGAGTGTGTTCTGCACTGCGTGTGCCTGCGACCATATTGTGTATGTAAGTACAATACTGACTGCAGTACACTACTACACACAACACTGTGTACAGGACAACACAATATTGACTGATTCTTGTTGTTTTCAGCCAGTACTGCAAATTCATGCTCATGCGATCCCACAACTTCATAGATTCATTGACCACAGAGCCATTCTAGATGTTCCTGGCCAACATGGTGGGAACATCTCATGATGTCCTCCACAACACAACAAAATCCATACAACGCAGCCAAGTGTGCCAGTGTGTGTGTAGGTCTGGGTGTACTTATACTCATGAGCGAAGTGTATGTGCTAAGTGTGTGTGACATGCTTGTGCATGTGTATGTTTGCATGAATGAAGGAGTGAAATTTCTGAATCTTTGGAAGCAAGCGTCAACTAGTAATCATATAAATCACATTGGAAAAACTTGCACCAGATGCAACCATCGCACCAGAAATACCACCAAAGATGGACAAACGCCAATCCCAAAGCCAGGAGCAAGTGGATTCGTTCAGTCCATTCTCAGAAAATCATTTTACAACATCATTTCCCAGAGGTTAATAACATTTAAGCCCTTTTCACACAATCTAATCACGGAGCGATCGTGGATACACTTAGCTGATAACAGCCAACACAGATACACAAGTGTCTGATGTAAGTTTCATCATTACAATATTAGTAAAGAGTGACCCATTAGAAGTCAGGAGGACGTCATGGCCACCTTTGAAATCAGGCACGTCCGAGCATTTGTTTACTAAACACCAAGTCACCATGATGTGCACTGCCTTCATTTTGAGTTTTTCATCTTTTTGTCTGTGCTCCATGTGAATTCACTGTCCCGATCTTTATGTTACTTGACATCTGACTGTCCAAACATTTTGACGGGGTACAAAGGATACATGATCCACCTGAGGGCTGCACTCACTTTCCTTTCTCACGTGATAGTTTCTTCTTTTTTGTGTGTGTGTGTAGTAATGAGTAGCTGGATCTGAAATTGTCTGGATGCTGGTGACATGTTACAGTATTGTAATCACATACGCAGTACACTACATTATTTAATAGTAATGGTTTTGTTTTCATGTTAAATATGTGTCACAATATCATAAGCAGCATTACAATAAATTGTATTCACTTGACAAATAAAAAAATTCTGTTTCACTGAGTTTCGTGCTATTTTTTTCTGTATTTCATGGTATTTTTTCATTTTCAGTCCACTCCCCATGGACCAATATTTCATCAGTCTACTGATTGTCTCTTGAATCACCACGTCGCCTGCATTCATTTCAGATGTATCATCTTGTATCCATGGAGTCATATGTGTCGGCTTCTGGAGAAACCTTTCAGTGTCCATCAGATCTGAATGAGCTTTTCATCTGAACAAGGTGCTGGCGTAACTTCATCAAACTAATGATGACACCATCTATATGACTAAAGATAGGAGGATGTGCCAGTGTCTGAAACCCAAAGCAAACAACAAACGGGATTCAACTAAACAAGTGGGTCATGTTTGCTTCTATCGAGCTCTCAAGAACGGAAAGATGTTGGAAAAAATACTCCGTAAAGAAGAAAAATATCAGACACAGAAAAAAAATTACCATGAAAACAGAAAATAATCACGGCGAAAAATGGAGGGGTGTGGGGGGGTACCATGAAAAACAGAAAGAAAAGAAAGAAAAAAATCCAACAAAAAGCAAAACAAATTACTCAATATGCTATTACACCAATGACTATTGCACCTTAAAGGAAAAGATCTGGAACACACGATGTCTTTAAAATTTAATAGTAAGTTGACTGACATCTCAACACGACAAGTGTCTTCTCCAGAGTCAATGTTATCAGATTTCTCTAGTCTCTCTAGTCTGAGGTGGTCACAGGCAGTCCTACCAATATAGAGTGAGAGGATGGGTAAATATATCAATATCATACAACATATTTGGATGTAGGAGCAATGTTCAAAAGAGGAGAATAATGGCCAAAAAGAAATCCAAAATCCAAAATCCAAAAAGACAAACAAGTCACAGCAGGAGAAGAGGAGGCAATGAAATTTAGAAAAGGATGGGTGGGAGACGTCTTTTGTAGGTTTGATGGGAACAATCGGAATGGGGTGAATGGGGTGATCTTGGTGAATGAAACGTTGTGTCACATTAAAACAACATGAGGATTTTTTGATTTAGTCACGGGTTATTTTCTGAATTAAAGCTTCTGAGATAATTGTCCTCTTTCTGATCCTCCATATTGATTTAAAAACCCCATAAGCTGCAAAATACAACTGTTACAAAGTCTTGACATTCTGACATTCAAACACAGTACACGGTGTCCAGTGAAAGCATTCAAACCCCTTGAACTCCTGCACATGTTGTCATATTCCAACCTCAAATGTATATTTGTTTAACTGGGATTTGATGTGATTATCAAAAAGCAGTGCATATGTGAAGAGGGAGGTAAACGTTTCATGGTTTTAATTTCAGGAATTTCAGTCTGTCTGGTGAAGGCCTCAGGGGTTTGTCAGAGAACATTAGTGAACAAACATCATGAGGGCCAAGGAACACACCAGTCAGGTCAGTTGTGGAGAAGTTTGAATCAGGGCCAACTTAGAAGAGAATATCAATCACGGACATGAGATGTTTAATCCACCATCTGAACATAGTACGACACATGACACAATGGCAAACGTACCAAAACTGAGAGGCCAGACAAGGAGAGCAGGAATCAGACAAGCAGCTGCAGAGATCCACAGCTCAGGTGGGACAGTCTGTCCACAGGACAACTGCTAGTTGTACACTCCACAAAGGCACAGAGTCACGAAAAAAGCTGCGTCCTCCATGCTCTGTGACGCACCGATCCAGCAGCGTTCGTCAGCTGAAGCACAAGATTGCCTTTGTTTGCAACTTTTCAAGAGATGTCGTGACATAACAAAGTCCTCTCCTATAGTTTCTCATTGTTAACGATGTTTGCAGTGACACACTGTGCATTTCTGTGGTTTGACTTGAACATGACGATTTCATGAGCATCCTCTGCGAGAGGCTCCTGAACACTCAAAAAGCTCAAAACTATGTCAGAATCCTCTGTTATATAAGAACTGTATATGGCTGGGGATGTTCCAGAATCTACAGCCTGAACACATCCAGAAAGTCCGATTTGTTTATGAGCTGACAGGGTGTCTTTTCAGAGAAGAATCATTATTCGACAGTTAAAACTATGCTAATGTAGCTGATCAAACTGCATCCACACACGACAAGAAGGCTGCAGTATTGCTACTGTGTATTTTCAGTCAATATTATTTATTTAAAATTGAAAAATAAATAAATGTCAAACTGTGAGCATCTCTTGCTGAAAATATCATTTTGGATTTTCTTGAGAATGTTCGCACAGCCAATTTTGCCACTTACACTGAGGCCATTTACCCTGTTCCACAATCCTCATAGCATCTGGTCAGGTACATAGCACCTGGCAAACATATTTGTTCATCCTTATAATCTAAACTCCTCACGTCGCAAGTTTCCCCATGTGCCTTCCCTCCCCCTCAAGCCTGTCACCACAGCAGACAAGCTTTCTGTGGGGAAATCTAAAGAACACGCACAGACACACACAAACGCACGCGCGCGTGCCAACAGTCTTTCATACAGTGTTTCCTCATATACAACTGTTGGTGTGATTGGGACAGAATCCTCCTGAGACATTCATGGCCAAGATGATGTCTGAAATCATCACAGAAGACATCGAGGCAGAAATAACTAAAGCATTCGTGTGCCAGAAGCTGTTTACGATATCGGTCTGGAGCTGTGGTGTTATTTTCAGGACTGTGGATGAGGTCATTGTAGGAACTGGCAAACATTACACAGTCTCTCTACATACTACGCTATCATGAAATAAAAAGTCCCTAAAAATATCTTTGGCCATTTTCAGTGACAACAGTCTCCAGTCGTCACTGCATTCAACTGTCAGCAAATTCAAAGTCAACAAAATAGTTAGATTATCTTAGTTTATTTTTCTAAATTACAAGTAACATTGACTGTGGCACGGATACGTAGTTTGGTAATTTAGTTTGCATGTGGAGCATCAGACTATGTTACAGATACACAGTGGCTTGAAAAAATATTCATACTTGAACTTTTCCACATTTTCTCACATTACAACCACAAACATAAATATATTTTCTTGAAATCTGATGTGAAACACCAACCCAGTGTGGCCCACAATCAAAGTCCAGACCTAAACCCAATGGAATCTGTGTCAAGATCTGAAAACTGCTGTTCACAAACACTTTCCATCAAACCTGACTGAGCTTGAGCTGCTTTGCAAAGAATGGTCAAAAATGATGTGCAAAGCTGGTAGTGTCCTACCTCAGAGGACTTGCAGCTGTAATCGCAGCAAAAGGAAATGTATTGACCGAGCTGAATACTTTACAGACATTTTACACACATTTTCCAGTTTTTTATTTCTTAAAAAAAGGATAATTTTATTCTTTCTCTGTTTTTGGTCGTAATGTGACAAAAAGTAGAAAATTTCAAGGGTTATGAATACCGCAAAGTAAGTAACTGTATTTAACTGTCAACACATGCACAGTCAGATTATAGATTAAATTTAAGATTAGTTTATTTTTCTAATTTGAAATAGGACACAGGGTGCTATTAATGTAACAAACTGATAACAGAAACGTACACTTTGATATAGATGACCTCTAATGAGGACTTTCCCCCCAGCCATACACTATACTGTACTATGTGTGTGTACTATACTGTACTATACATATTTGGTCGGAGTGAAGGTGCAGTGGCTTTCCACTCACCTTGGTTGGAGGTTCCTGGGTCCGACAGGACACTTTCTAGCAGCAGCACGAACACACCGAGTTTCCCAGCGAAGCGCATCGTTGCCTCAGATCCACTCCAGAGCCGACGCGGGGAACGGATGGGCTTTCATGAAGGAGGCTGCAGTCTCCAGACTGAGGTCCTTATCGGATCTTCAGGAGTTGTGAGTTGTGTTATTAGCTTTCAGCCAAACATCCCAAATACATCCAAGCGGAAACCCTCAGAGACGACGTGAACGAACAGCAGCAGCAGATGAAGATGAATCATTGCACACCTCCAGGCACGGACTGGTCGGCAGGTGCAGATGAAAATCCCACATTCCACAGTGAATGTCGGTGCGTTTTCATTGGGTTACCCCCCGACGAGACAGACGCGGACTTCCAGCATCACTTTCCTCCTCCTCCTCCTCCTCTTCCTCCTCCTCCTCTTCCTCTTCCTCCTCCTCCTCCTCCTCCTCCTCCTCTTCCTCCCCAGGATCCAAATGCTCTGGAGCAGGCAGATGAGCTCATATGAGTGAAGGTCTAACATGGTCTCTGTTATGTTTGTTACCCTTTGGTCTGAACTTTCACCCAGTTAGACCTTTTGGCTGTGACCCACAGGTAGAAACTCAGATAAAGCACAGGTGTCTCAACTGAAATACAGCAACTCAGAATTGATCACACTTATGGCGAATGATGTGAAGAAGCCAATAAACGCCAGTTCAGGGTCATTGACGTTTCACTGTGGATAGAAACCGTTTTCATTATGTTTGACTCAGGGTCTGATTTGAACAGCTACCTACACTGGGAGTTCCATACTAATGTGTCTGGGACCGTCTCTTTCTGGTGACGGTTGATGGGGGGGCAACCAGAAAGTTGGACAATCGACTGATATCACCTTCAGTGTAGTGAGACTATGCAGCACAGTGTTACCTTCACCGACATTATGTCACATTACTGTATTTCTGAGTTACTAGGGGCGAATCTCCATACACCCCCTAGCCCTCCTTTTTAGCCCCACCCCTACATTTTGTGTGTTCCCGTGAAGGTAGTGGTGTCCCAATCACTTTTTACATGTAGGGGTAGGGGGCATGATGAGGGGTAGGGGGTATGAATCGAGCCCTTCAGAGCGAGGGATTTCAGATGTTCACTTGCCGTGCGAGGGCTTGTGAAATTTCCCAGAATGCTTTATGTCAGAATTTGCATACTGCGCGAGGGCATGTGGAGACATTGGAGAAAAGGATTCACAACATCCGTATAATTTCGGTCGTCTAGGAAACACACCTGTTAACATTACTCATTAGCTCTCATCTTTCCGGCAAATTTGTCGAATATTTCACATTATTATGATAATAAGGCAGCAAGTAACATTGTTGCTACGTTACCTCGTAGCGCACGTTAGCTCCCCCTTGTGGCTTCACTTTGAGGCTGAAGGGGCAGTGGGTGAGGGCTAGGGGTAGGGAATAGGGGGAACATTGGGATTGGGCCTAAAGCCCATTTCCTTAAACATCCTCTCCTTTTACCAGGAAACACAAATCCCATAAGTGAAGTGACACCGACAAACATTTGGCTCCACATTCAATATCAAACACTTTTCATTTACTAAACCAAACACTGTCACCAGATAGGAGACAGACACTGCACACCTTCATGTAGAGTGTGGTGAAGCTGCGAATAAACTCTGAACTTCGTTTTACAGTTTATTATTTGCTAAAACACACCTTTAATAACCTACATAGTTTTCACAATTTCTAAAACATTTATTGAAACAGCCACCCATTTTCTCAAAACTCAAATCCAAAAATTCAAAATTCATTCACAAAATGTCTGGGGCATGAATGATTCAGCAGCTTCTGCTCTGTGAGAACAACAAAGGGGCAAGAAGAACATTGTCTTTGTCTTTGTCAGGGCTGGAGAGAAGATGCAGTCACAAATGTAAACCAGCAGCCGCCTCAGTCTCAGGTCCTTATGGTCGAGCTCACAGCAGAGTTCTGCAACCTTCCCGGAAAAACCGTGTAAAAACTTGTATAAATTAGTGGGTACGGGCGGGGTCAGAGGTATCTATAAAAGCAGTGACTTGACACTTGAGTGACACTTGACTATTTACGAACTTCCAGTTTACAACTCCAAAGGCCCAAACCTCAAATTGGCCCACTCTCTTCTTTGGGGGCCAAACTGAACGTGAGGCCTTGTCATACATTCCTGAGCAGGACTGAGACACTGAGATTCGTTCAAATGTATGAAACATATTATGTGTCTCATGGTAATGTTACATACTCTTATATAAGAACATTAGAACATTACTCCTTTACTACCAGTTCATTATTACAGTTTATTTATGTTTTATTTATGTTTATGAGTTCATATCCAGCATTGTTGTTTAATACAGTGGCCTTGTGACTAAACCTGCATGCCCATCATATGTTTTCTTTTCTCGTGGCATAATTTTATTTTCGAAGAGTCCAAACGGAAGATGTTTACAGGCAATGCCGCTGCACTGATATTTTCTTATGGTTCTGATTCAGTCTGTCACTAGTCACCTCGTTACACTGGGTAATTGTGTTTCACTGCTGCTACAGAGTTGTAACCTGTATAAAGGTGGAAAATGAAGCAGTTCAAATTGAGTAAAGTTTCTCTGTGCTGCTTATGTAATGACAGGTAAGGTGTCGGGTAACGGGTGTCTGGGTTAGGGTTAGATATAATCACGGTTAATGGGTCGGTTAACGGATTCCTTTACTGACGGGCGGGTGCGGGTTTCCAAAACCTGTGCAGGACTCTGGCTCACAGTTCCCTGGCATCACAGAAGCTGCTAAGGAACGTCATTAAGTCTACCATAGATGCAGCAGAAAGAGCCTCCAGATGGCTGTGGATCAGGAGGAGTGATCAGTGGACCAACGCTGCTGGGACACGGTCTGGGGCCATTGAAAGACCCGAAACATCCGATGATCTCTGGAACGTCACTGAAAATGTGTCCCAGCTGCATCCAAGGATGTTTCTCTCATCACCACATCAGTCACTTATGTGAACTGAACTGTGTGTACTTGTTATGACACTTCCTGCATTAAAACACCATTTCCTCCAAATGACACAAATAACTCTCAGCCACAGTGAGCATCACCTGTAACTCCATACATCCTCAAATCATTTTATATACTTATATACTGTGACACAACTTGATCAAAACAGTAAATTCATATGTACCTATACCTATATAGATATATTTCTCGGTTGTTCAGCGATCAGAAGGTGTTTGGTTCAAATACCAACTCTTCTATCAGTTCTAACCGTTCTATCAAATGTCCTCCCTCTGATGTGAATATTTTTATATTTGTTTTTATATTTATTCTATATACATGAACACAGGAAGTATGTCTGTATACTGTCTAATGACTCATGTAGCAGTGTTTTGAAAACTCACTACACACATCTAGTTATGTTATGGATCAAATGTGTGTTCGGTTTTGAGTGCTGTGTGTTTATGTGTAGGGTATGGATGGAAGTCACACTGCTAACCACTGCACACTGTATGCAGTGAATAAAAACATGTTATTTAAACATGTTTATTTAGCAAATGGAGTTTAGTCACACTGAAATTCTGTGGAAACATCAGCTCATTCGATAATGCACGCTGCCTTTTTCGCTGTGGTCATCTGGGAGAGAAAAATGCTCTGCTGCATTAGAAATGATGATGATGATAAATGTATCTTCATTACAAGGAGCTTGTCTAAAGAGTAAAGTACAAACAGCAGATATTAGGTTCATTTGCAGGTGTGACAGGGTGGAAATAATTCCACTTGGGCAGAGGACGTGTTCAAATAAAGACCAGGGCCGCAGGGGTAAACCAAGGCGGGGGAAATCACACAGAACAGAAAATATATAACACAGCAAACGGGATACTAAATAGGAAGTGCACAACGGAACCCACCACCAGGGAAGTGAGCTGCTGCCTGGACTCCAACACCTGTCAAATAAAGAAAAGGTCAGGCACCTGCTAAAATAGATGCGCACAGCCCCTCAGCAGCGGTGCACACTACCGCTGGCACAGTGCCATACAGTGGCAGGGAGGACCATCACATCATACGGCCGCACAGGGGTGGGAAAGAAAACGCAAAGATTATCTAGAGGACCACCATTGTAATCCTTTACTGCACCTGTCTGTACTTATTGCTGAGTTAACATGTGTGGGTAACATAAACCCACAGGAAACTGTCATTTGGTCATTGGATATTATCAACAGAAAGCCCTGAGAAATTGAGCGAATATGAATGGTCACTGAGCCTGTACAAAATTGTACAAAATACTGCACACGGGGTACATTTGAAACACGGAAAATGCTGTCTCAAGTGGGTGATCCAGTATCAAGGCTTTACGTGCAAATCCAACCTCAAACATCATTTCAAACGGACTCAACAGACCAGGTTGATAAATATTGTGTCATTTAAAGACCAAACAAAGAACCGTTGTATAATGTTATAACGGTGTTACTGCTAACATGCTTACCCATGTAAGCATAAGACTGCTGAATGTACTGTATGCAGTAATCTGGTATATATATATATAAAGAACAACAATTAATGATAAGATTATGTTTACGAGGGTTCTTCCCTTGTCTCTTGTCCTGTTCTAGTCTTCACCTTTTTTTACACTGAAAATCTTTCATCATTTCTCTTACATTTTACACTTTAAGACAGCTCAGATGGATGGGGTTCCTGTGGATTCCTGTTGCAGGGTACTTACATACAGTATATGCAGTATGTGCCACTACAGAGTAATTCACACACTCAAATAAGAACCTGACATACTGTAAATAGTGAATGTGTGGTCACTGCTATACCATCACCACCACTCATGTCCTGTTGTCCTCACAAGCCTGTAGTAAAGAAACTCTTCCTCTCTTCATCCCTGTCGTTATTAATGTTCACCAACATCTGTTCATATGATGCTATTTCTGTCATATTTCCAATCCATTTTCTGGTGGAGGATGTACTTTTCCATATTCTTCCATAAAAGGACATTTTGGGCTGCTGTGACCATCCCGACCTTTATAACTGTAAAGTCATGTTGTGACAGTGTGTCTAGTCACCACCTTCAGCTCCGTTACTCTGCGTCTCACACCGCTCTGAGCCCCAGTCCAATCAGTCCGTAACATAGGCCCAACCTACCTTTGTTATGGGGGTGTGAGCCCAAGGTTCTTTAATAGGATCCAAAACGCAGGAGAATTCACACAGTGAAACAGGATGCGCCGATAAACAGACAGTTTATTGCATAAGCAGGTAATAAACAAACGAGAGAAAACAACGCAAAATCAGCCGATAAACAGAAAATCACTGCACCGTGGCGAGCGGGCAGGAGACAAACGACGCGGAAAGAAAACGAAGCCACTAGGGCAGGAAGAAAACACAGAAACAGAAATAGCTCCACAAAAATGGGAGAGTCAAAAACAGAAAGCGCACCGAAAGGCGGGATGAATAAATGAGAACGAGAATAATCAGAATACAGGTAACGAACGCAGGAGAAAATGGCTGGAGAGTGAGGCATGGAAGCACAAACAATCTGGCAGTGGGGTGGAGCCAGAGTGCAGCTTAAGAGCAGGAGCAATCAGTGCACTGATCAGGATCAGGTGCACTGATTGCTCCTCAATCAGTCTGGCCACTCCTCCACTGCCACCCAGAGAGGGAAGAGGGAGGAGAAAACAAAACAAAACGCAAACAAAACTGACAACCATGA
>CAAKHB010007653.1:17118-34155 GCA_901007665.1 Aeoliscus strigatus
AGGGGGAGAAAAGGGGGGGGGGGGGGGGGGTGGGGGAGTGGGGGGTGAGAAAGAGAAGGAGGAGAGGACCAGAACTAAAGACTCGGCATGAAGAGAGAGAAGACAGCATATTACTGACTGTCATGGAGTTAATGGGGTTTTGCCACTTCCCATCCTGCGAGTGCCTTTTGAACCGTGGCCTTTGCATACAGAAAGACCATTAACTCTGGAACTCGCCTCCTCAACGGCTGCAGAACCTCGCACCAGCCTGCAGCCCTCGCAAAACAATTACTCTGATTTACCTCTATGATGATTCATTATAATTCACACACGAGAGGCGAGAACCTCAGTGAAGTTAGTCATCACAGAAATTCGGACAAAAGCTGATGAATTTAGCTGACCCGATTTCTGACCTTTGCACCTGTGGCATAGTTGGCCGTGAGGCATCGGTGAGCGAGAAAAATGGGGAGATAATGAGGTCATTCATTCCCGTCAAAAGGCAACGCTTCAAGCTCTTCAAACTCTTTCTCACCTGCTTAAATTCCCTAAACTTAAATTTAGGGAATTAAGAAGAAAAGTAAAGAAGCATATATGACAAGAAAGTCCACATTCAGAGACGGGCTGGGTTGATACCGTCTGATAAATCTTTAATGTCAGTGCTAGCTAAAATTCATTTCATGTCTAACCCTGGATTTACACCGACTGCGTTGCGTTGCGTCTCCGATCCGTCTCAGCTCCGTCAGTCCGGAGCGCTGCGTCGAAAATACGCAGAGGTTCTATTTCTGACGGATGCCGGAGCTGAGACGCATAAATTTGGCACAAAATCCATCGAGCGGGGCAGGAAGTCCAACTCAGAAACAAAATAAATATCCGGTTACTTTTCACAATAAAATGCTCGACGTTGACGCCAGATCGTATTTCACACTATTTCACCAGTACTTTCAACACAGTACATTTATTAAGAGTATTTATTTACGAACGAGCTACTTTGCCATGGTAAAAGCAGAAAACACCGAAAAAAAAGTCAAACACAAGTAAGTCCGACTCTCCTCTGTGTCTCCCACCCGGAGACACTTGTGTTTCTTCCTGGATTTATCACACATACATGAAGTTTCGCGTGATTATACGTGTTTTCACCGCGCGAACCTGTCGGTCACGTGACTGACGGACCGGAGCCGCGACGCAGTAGAAACGCATCCGGTGTAAATGGACGGAGCGCGCTGACGGAGCAAAGACGGATCGGAGACGCAACGCAACGCACACGCAGCCGGTGTAAATCCAGGGTCATGAGAGTCTCATCCACGTCTCGGATGTTGGGTCAGGGTTTCTTTGTATCTGCGGCTTTAGCCTTTAGCTTCAGCTTACTTGCTGATAGCTCCCCACAAATATCTTCCAGTGATTCTAGTGATGAGAAGCGTTACCCGTGATCAAGCATAATCTGCACCGGGTCCAGTTTCGACTCAGTACAAAAATCCTTGTCTTTAATTCTTCCGATAATGCACCTACATGGTCTTTGTGCAAACTGGTTTGTGCAGTCATGCTCACATCTCTGTTTGCGACACCGTCTTTTGGGGCTAAGTCCCTCATGGAGTGTACATGCTGATGATTGTTTGATAGGAAGGGTCTGTTCAAGCATTAGACGTTCAGGAGCAGGTACCAGCATGTCTCCTCCTGAGCCGCCAGTATGATTTCTGAAAGTAATTTTGTTTCCATTGTTTCCACATCGAGCTGTGGGCTTGGAACCTCACCGGAGGAGGTACTAAAAAAAGTTCCAGACAGTACTACCACCAGTGGAAATGAAAAAAAAAAAAAAAATCATCCAACAGTCCTTGGCAGGAGGAGTTTGGGAGATGAGGAGGCACGACTATTGTTCTCATCTGAGTGCAAAGTTTGTAGATTGGTACATGGACGTGACATTTGAAACACTACCTAGCAGCCCTCAGTGAGTTTTACAGCTGCAGTTTTTCCTTTCATATTGTCACCACATGTACCATTTGTACACTGAAATCAACCAACGCAGTCAGAACATGTTCAGAGTGCAGACCTCCACTGCAGCCGGCAGCCCATTCCTCCTACATGGGTCACACATGTTGTCTCAACAACTGCTAATAATTTCAATGAATGAATGTGTGTTTCATTCTTATGAACAGGGGTATGTGATGTGTGGCAGTTTCCATTTTCTTGTCATGCTGGCAAAAAGCAACTCGTCTCCACGAGCTGGAACAGATTTCTCATGGAGAAAACACACTGAATGACATTTTCTGGACTCTTGAACAGCAAATATGCTTCAGTTAACATCCTTTTGTAGGTCAAAACACACACACGCAAATGAGGTATTACTCCGATACCGACCTAACATTTGCTGGTGGAGTGTTTCCTTTACAATACAATACTATACAATAATTCTATGAGGATTTTGTGAAACTCATCTCTCACCAGCTCCTCTTAAAGGAGAGAGTCAGATGCAGGGAAACCCAGGAACAGAAGGCATTCATGTTTTATCTGGGGTGAACAGAATTATGGAACTGGAAAATATTCTCTGAATATCCCCTGCGGACGTGCAGCCAGCTGGGATCTCGCAGCCTCTTGTACCTTTCTGTAGAAAATACTTGCACTTATACCTACAACAGACACACAACATGAACTGAACAACATGAACCAAATCTTGAAGTTCCAAGTGACACACTGGGCCTTTAACATGTTACAACCACTATGCTGCAGCCATCCTCGGGTATTTGGAGCTGACCTGCAGAGCAGCGGCGGTTAGCTGCTCAGCCCTGTCGCGGTATCAGCGGAGGACGTCTACGAATGTCCAGTTATCCTTGATTTCAAGAACGGGCTGAAGCTAACCCCACAAGAGTCAAGTCAAGTCCTCGTCCCAACTATGTCTTTACAATTAAGTCGTTGGGTCAAGTCACAGGTTGTGACTTTAAACTCAATTGAAATACAAAGATAGTATTTTAAAGACAAAATACCTATTCCAGCTGGGAAATGAGGCTATCCTACTTTTTTTTTTTACTTGATCATCATCATCATCATCATCCATATCATCACAACCCCACTAGTTTAGAAAAGTATTCAGTGTCTGGAGGACACAACTAACAGCACAACACACAAATACTTGTATTCACAGACACATACGGATCACCTCAGAAATATAATGTGATCTTCCAGCACACACCTCTGGTAATGTGTTAAACACACAAACGCACAAAGAAAATGACATTTAATTGTGTTATTGCTGCTGAAGAACGAATCTGAGTGTTACATACAATAATACCTGCAGATCATGTGGAACATGAAATACGTGCATACGTCAGTAGTCCCAGGATTTGCCATCTTATCTCTAATTTAATACCTGGTAAGGTCAACATCACTGAGTATACATTCCCTTACGATATTCAAATACTTTGTATATATGTCCATATCTTTGAATTTTATACTTCTTCTTCCAAATATTGTGTGAATGAGAGAAAACCCCTCACAATGTGTACAGTTACAAGTAAAACCATTTTAGTTCAAGTTTCATTTAAGGTTGTGTGTTAGATTGTCACAGACCACATACATTTTAGAAGTAAATTACCCAACAGTACTACATCCAGCGGTGTTTGCGGTAAGTGTAACGAAGGACAAGCAGACATAATGTTTCACTCTCTCTCTCTCTGAAGGAGCCCCGCAGGCGAGGGGGAGTTCAATCAGCGGGGAATGGAAAGAAATGCAACGGTGAACAGGGCAGAGTGAAGGCAAGCTGGGCTGTGACGTACATAGGACATTGATTATTGCTGCAGCAGTATTTCACCCCAGTGAGCTAAATTTAGAATCCGAGGGTTCCCTCACGGTATCCCAGGCCGGCCGGCTGCTCTGCTGCAGAATGCAGAGCTTAAGTAATGTTCATCAATGCAACACGGCGTCCTGTAAAAGACATGAGTGGATGTGTTGCATCACTGCGCAAAGTGGAAAGCAAAACAGAAACTAGAATATATGTTCATTATAGTTTGACCAGAGTGGTATTATACATACGTTACTAAAATTTACTGGGTGTATACGTTCTGACATTGAAACTATGTGAAGACCGTTGACAAACAATGGTTATATATAATATTTGATATTATACTATATTAGATAGGACTATTTCTATTATATAAGCAGATGGGACCTACTTTCTATTGTTTGTTATTCTGAATTGTATATATATGGAAAATACACAACAGAAGAGCAAAGGAATTGTTTTTGTTTCTAGAAACCGATGCCAGACAGCAGAGACCGTCATCAGAAACGTAACACGGTGCAGAGAGGGCAGCATGGCTTCCAGCAGGCCTGCTGTCCTGACCTCTGTCCTTTAACTGCACCGTACATTACCCAGCATCCCACTGTCACACTTCCTGCCTTAATGGTTCACAATCGATCACTTCCAGTTTTTATGCAACTGTACTTTACATAAGCTGTTCGTAGTGTTTGGAGCTTTGTCACCCTTTTATACGTCCCGCACACACTGTGTGATTCTGGCAAGTGCAGAGATAATAATGAATAATAGAAATAAAATAATAAATTCAGTGATGTAAAATGTATTTCACTGCGCACATGGAGCGAAGCCAGTTCACAACAGATCGCTTTTATAATGATGTTACACGAAGACGCACAGACGCAGATATCCAGATTATCTAAGCAGCTGCTGGGCGAGGATGTGAGTGAAAAACACGCATGGAAAAGTGTGATGCCAGGCTTAAACAGAAGGTTGCATTTGTCATTCTGACTGAATGTGACCCAGCTCATCTCCCACGGTTAAATTACAAAGAGCAAACGTCTTTGCCATAAATTCATCACGTCTAATTAAACGCTCAGCGTGGTCAAACAGGAATGGGAACCATCTCTCAGCTCAGTCTCTCTAATTAGCCCTCGTGACCTGTGATGGCTCTGTGTATGTTACCAAACCACACCCAGGAATCGGATTTGCCTGGAGTCCGCCGGCTCCACCAGTGACCTTTATCCTGCAAAAGTGATGTAACTGCTTTTACACGGACCAAAGACCTTTTGTATTACAGAAACTGAATCATGTGTCACCTGTTTTTTAAAATACTTTTATCTACTCTTAATATCTTACATCGCTGATGTTTCATTTTATTTTTCCTTGTCTATTTTTAGCATCCCTCATTAATTGCTTTTAAATTAATTTTACTTACTTTTGTTTAATTCCTCCCCGTTTCTTTTTTTTTTTTAACTTTTTAAAGGTTTTATCCCTCTGGTGCTTCCTTGCACGTCATAGTGTTTTATTTTCTATAATTGTTTGTGATTTTTCCATTGTGTGTGGGCTTTAATCAGGATTTTGTTGATTTACTATTGTTACACATAACAAAGGTGCTATATAGTAACAAACAGTTTGATTGACTGATTAACATGAAATCAATGGTGTGCACCTGTAATGTACACAAATGAGACAATTACCGTATTTGCACTGGTAACCAGGTTTTATGCAGTGGTGCTTTTGTGCAACTGAACGGCTGGTTTCCTTCACAGCTCATCAATGGGTTGGCGCCTCTCTGCTGAGCAGGAGTGTACACAGCAGATGCAGATCTGTTGAGCTCCGTCACTACTTGTGATGATTCTTATATGTTCGATTAAATATAGTCTGAGGAGGAAAAAACAAATCGGAATAAAGTCACCTGATGAAATTCAGGTTCACGGCCTGTTCTATTTTACTTCTTCTCAATCTCATCGCTGTTTGCATTTATATTGAGTTCCTCTTGCATGAGGATGTTTTTTGGGACATTGACACTTGCAGTTTTATAATGGGATGCTGATATACTGCCTCAAAAAGGGCACTCTGAATAAATAAATGTACATATTTGTATTATTGTAGTAGTCATAGCCAACAGGGGTATGTATGTATGAGCTTATTTTGTCAATGAATAGTGTTGCGACAGCCCCAACACACACACACACACACACACACGCGCGCATTGCATAAGCGCCCAAGCTCCCTGTTACTGTATTATTCACCAAAAACAAACCTGATTTGACTGTTAATCCTATTCAAGTCATAATACCAGCCCATTGCTTTTTTACATAACCTGACAAATGCGATTATGTTTCTTTCCTCCGCTGCCGCTCACAAAATCCTGTTCGACACTCGAAAAATCAGACCGCCTGACCCACAAAAGCTGCATCACACAGCAGAGCAACAACAGCTACAGAATGTGTGTGAGACACTGTGATGAGCTCCTGTCAAGACTGTGCCAGTGTGTATCACATCCAGCCCGGCGCATTTGAAATCGCCACTTTTCTTTCTTTCATGATGTGAATGACGACGTAATATGAAAAGTGTCACTTATCAATAACAAATGTACATAACAACAGGCGATACCCCACAGATCACCCACACTTTTCCTCATTTCTTTATCTCTTCATCTTACCTTTAATATCTATTATATTATTCTATTTCGTGCCTTCAATGTATTTTTTTTTTGCTTGTCCAACATTTTTGTTGACATTACGGTAACAATCATTCTATCTGGTGGTGGTGGTTGTCATGCTGAGTGGGCGAGAGGTGGGGTCACACCCAGGACAGCCACAGATCAGCTGCCATCAAACTGCAGAGCTCCAGATGATGATGGAGGACAGCACGAATGGACTTAGGCCTTCTAAGTTATCTGTTGTTTTCTGCATGTCCAGCAGACTTTTCTGTTAAATTCATTGAATAGCTGGATAGACTGCGACTGAAACAGATTATCCCATAACATTCACATGAACGTTAATCCAGTCCCTCCTGTTACACATCCCCTCGACGCCAGTTTGCAACAGAAGTGAAGGTCTAATTCCCGACAATCAAAGAAGCGCAGTGGTTCTGGTGCTGACGATCATCTGTCATCTAGCAACATGTCAGTGTGTTTGACCCGCAGTGCAACAATCTATAATTGCAACACGGACAGTATCATGGCCGCTAATGCCAAAGTCAGTATAACAGAATAGATGATGTTCTTTTTATTCAAAGGAGTTTGAGAGTTTTTGTAGTGAACAAACAATGGTACGAAATGAATCAGTTTTGTGAGTGGTCACTTTTGTCACTTTGATTAAACTGAATATTAGTGTAATTTTTGTAATAAAACATCTTCTATTTCTTCTATCTCATATATTATATCATTTAACAAACAAGCTAAATAAAACCATGTAGCTTCAGACCTTTGGGGTGGGTAAACTGCATGTGGTGGCATAAACTCCAATCAAGATAAATGTACAGAGATTTGCTGAACTTCTTTGTTGGAGGCTGGTGGAAGTGACACAGTAAGTGTTTAGATGAATGACAGGGTGTGGGGACGCCACTCACTTTGCCAGCTTCATTTCTATCTGCTGCCTGATTTCCTGCCGTTCCTGGTCGCTGCGGACAGGGAAGATGTTGCGGTCCTCCAGCTCCTGTTTGCTTGGCCGGTTACGGAGCTTCACAGCCAGGAGCTCCTTCCGGATCCTGCGTGGGAGGGTCCCTGTTGTTGGGCACAAATTCAGGTCAGTAACTACACTGAGGTGGTGAAGGTTTCAGGCGCAGCATTCCAGCAGAAACTGCTGCTAATCTGCACACAATGCGCTTTTATTCTTCAGAGCAACAGCTAAAACAACTAAAACATTACATATGTCAGGCTCTCAATCCTACAAACATCCGTGTAAATACATATGAACATTGGCACTGACGACCTGCCACAATAAATAAGCCCAGATCCAACAGAATCTATGAAGGATTAAATTCCTGCAGTTAGCAGTCAAAACAGGAAGTTATTTGTTTGCTTGTCATCTCCTGCTTGCTCCTGCTAAGGGTGACCATTTATGCTGGAGCCCATCCCAGGCGGGATGCACCCTGGATGAGTCGCCACCTCTTCACAGGGCTGACACTCACATTCAGACCCATCAGGCTGGCATGCTTTTTGGAGGTGGGAGGGAGCCGGAGTACCCGGAGAGAACCCACACAGTCAAGAGGAGATCATGCAAACTCCACACAAAAAGACCCCCAAGCCTAGAATCAAACCCGGGACATTCTTACTATTAGGTGACAGTGGTAACCACTATCTGTGTTTGTATACGTGTAATGTATATCTGCTACTTCCCTTCCAAAGTAGTAAGTATCTGAGGATTGCATACAGTATTAAAGCATCATGTTAACACTGGTGGCCTCTGGCATGTATTTCTAAATACCCCTCACACACACACACACACACACACACACACCAGGACCACAGACATGTTAGCAGCAGGGTGAAGTGTGTCCACTGACCCACATGAGCAGCTCAGAATTAGGCCACAGGCAGCAGAAGTTGAACGAGCGCTGAAACTTAAAACCAGCAAGTCAGCTGTTGGTCATCTCTGCATAAATCTCCCGTCACGCTCTCAGCGTAAACAAACATCTGCAGAGATTACGCGACTTCATTATCCACTGACAGATTATGTCGACTTTGGACATTAAAAGGCAGATAAAGCAAATCTGACCCCACATGTTCACTGTCGACAGACGTACCTGAGATCACGGACTCGTTCCAACTGTCCTGGTCATTCAAGAATTGATCCAGGCGGCAATTCTCCTTGTTCTCGTCAGACTCCCTCTTGCTCTCCGGCTCGCTGGCTGGCTCCCTCTCTGTGCTGGACGTGCGGGACAGGCGACCATCCAGTCGGCGTTTCGGAGACGCACGTGCCTCTTTCACCTGGAAGCTGACATGACAGATCACATGATGTTTGCAACTGTTACTGGCTTCTCTGTAGCAGTGAACAAATAAATATGCAATTCTTCACTGAAATCATTGTCACTGCTGCTGTTGCTCTATTGTCAGTTTCTTTCATAAAGCTTTTGGCGACTGAGACACTGGATTACTGTTGTTTCCTTCTGCTATACTGTATCTCTACTTAATAATTCAGTATTACCAATGTGACACATCAAAGCATCTCATATTATGGGTAAGGTGAAAAAAAGGGTAATATGGAAATGACCTGGGTGATTTGCATACAACCCATGTTTCGGGTAATGTGCATAGCGAATACAATGCCTAGCTAGCTATCCGCCCCCGACCCCCCACCTACCTCACTCCCTCACGCTCCCTCAACTCTGCCCAATATTCTGCATTTGTAGAAATCAAGCTGTGAGCAGAGTCATGCCCATAACCTTTAACATGGCTGTCAGTGCAATAACAGACTATTAATCACCAAACTTATCAAACACTTACAGTATTTCAAAAATGTTTGAGAAACTAACCTCTCTGGCCTGTCTTGTCTGTGTTTGGTGGCCAGTGCGCGGTGCAATTCCTCAATGATGCAGCTAGGGGGCAGCTGAGAATGTAGTGCTGTGAGGTGGGGGGACCCAGTGGGAGTCTTGCCTCTCAGCAGGGATCCGTGGGGGTCTTTGGGTAGCGTGAAGTTCCTGGGTAACGTGGCAGGGGACTTTTTCACACGCCCCCGTGGAGCACCTGAGGAGGAACGTCAACAATGATGGTCTGCTACAAAACAAGTGGTGTTTGTCCCAACCGTCCTATGAACTCACCATCCAAGCTCCCTAGTCTGGTGAGCAATTTCACCGGCAGGTTGGGCGCAGGAGGGGTGCTCGCTCGTCTCTGAGGCTTGGCTGCTGCCGCTACTTCCTGCTTATTGTCGAGGGCCTCCATCTTCCCCATCGACTGCTCGTCACTGGGAACGCTCAATGACGTCTGGACGTACTCTCCATCTTCGCTCTGACTGGGCTCCCCCACTGTTCTGGAATCTTCTATCACATCTTGGACTGAAAGAAAACCACACACAGTTATGTAGCCATCTCTGTCTCCATCTAGTGGACAACTGGCAACGACTGCATCTGGTGCCTAAGAAACAAGGAATATTTCTGTGCGTTCAGGGATTTTGTTGATCAGTTTCATGTTCTCAAACATGAATGTCTAACGAGTCCAGTGGTGAATTTGGCAATTGTTTTTGTCCATCCATCACAAGAAGAGAAAGACCATTGGTGGATGTTTCCAAACACATCATACGGATGCTTTGATGTTTTGGACCACTTGGTAGAACACAACAAATCTGTTTGCTTTGTGTTCACGTTGCAAGTGTGCAAGCTAACATGGTCCATGTCATTACATCACATGAGAGTTTCACTCTGTTTACTCTTTGGAACACCATCTCTGTACACCGACAGACGATCCGCAGAGCCCCACACCCGTTCCAGAGAGCCGGTTCAGTGAAAACCCTGAGTTTTTCAATCCTAAAATGAGGAAAACAGTTCAGTTCTAATTTCATGTACAATGACGGGAATCAAACAAAAAGGGCTTTGAACCCTGAAATCAGAAGGAATCCATAGAGACTTTTGTAGTAGACTGACAAAAAGACACATAACCTTCAGCAGCTTCTGCAGCACAAACACAACACCGTGGTCCACCATTGTTGTTACCGGGTTAGAGCATGCGGGTTAAGGGAGAGAGTGGGGCTATGATGTCATCGGTTCAGGAAAGACGTGCAAGGATTGTAAACATGAATATGTAATGGTGGCGTCTGCAGATTTGATCACTATGGGACCCGGTTTTAAAAATAATCATCGTATTGGGGCTCCAAGAAAAACTAGACATGTTTTCACCTGTTGAGACTTCCGATGCGCTGCCCAGGTCGTCAGTAGCACTGGCCAGCAGTGCCATTTGCTCGTCCTCGCTGTCTGAGTGAGTTAGGGTGTCTGGATGGTCACCGTTTCCCCCGCAAGCAACATCGGACTCTGCATGCCGTGGGAGAACATGTCAGCATCCAAGGGTGTAAACAAGTGAAGCCTGGTCTTAGACTGTGAATGTGCCAAACTCATTTTGCACCTGTTTCCATCTCTCCAGGGTTCCTCCTGATGAGGTCATCTGTCTTCTGTCGTACAGCTGCCCTCTTCTCCACCACTAGTTGGAGAAACATGTAAAGATCGGTGGGGTCAGATACAAAAGCCGGTTCCTCCAAACTGCTCATGCTCCGGTGTTTGAACTCACCTGCAGAAGGCTTCAGCTTCTCGTTTTTCTTTTTCCTCCATTTCCAGGGCTTGAAGATGCGTCCCAAGCTGGCCAGTTTGCTGTTGTGTCGAACAGGAGGCGTTCGAACCCCTGACACCAGGCAACCTGAATGCAGCGTTTTCTGCTGGTCCATCACATCTGAACACAGAACACAGAAACAAAAAACTGTCCAGAACACACATGTTGCTGACATGGCTCCACCATACGAATGTAAGAAGGTAAGAACTCTGGCTGCCGTATGCGGGTCACTGGCTCTGATGATTTAAGTCTGATTTAAGAGGACAAGTAAGAGCTGGGAGGAAGACTGAGAATTGTGTTGTTTCTGTGACTCACATGGTTGTGGGGCAGAAATGGAACATGCAGACAACAAAATACTTTTAAAGGCATCTTGAAGTACACACAGAGTGCAAATAAAATTAGTTTCAGCGCAATTGCCTTTTGTAAAGGTCAGCGCAGACAACCGACATCAGTATGTAGAAAAACACTGCTTTAATTCAGTCGTTTCCTTTGGGTCGACCTATCAGGTAGGCTACTGATAAGTAAAATATTAAAATAGTCAATTACAAACAATTAATCAATATTCAGCTTTCACAATTTTAATGAGACTGCATGGTTTGCAGTTTTAGGTTGTTGTCTGTAGAGATGTAGCTTGGAAATCCAGACGTACAACCATTATTATTACAGCTCATTAACTATGCCCAAAAAATACAGGAAACCAATCACATTGCTCCCAAGTTGATGTAGGTGGGCTCAGACCGATGCACAGAGTCTGAAGGCGGGGCTTAACAGGATGATGGCAGTGGTTCTGGACAGAACCAAGATGGCTGCTGCTGAGTTGGACGTTCCTATTAAATACAGTCACAGGTTCATTTCCATTGTATAGCGCTATCTGACTGCATGCAGCTGTATTTTGATATGCACCCGCTGGTTCTGCCCCTTGAGTTGGTCGTGGAGATGGTAAAGTCTATTGCTCGTTGCCAGAACATACATCTTTCTAGATACAGACTGTTCTTTCGCCTACAAGATATTTTTAGTTCATTTGTGCTGTGTTTCAAAGCAGGTTCATCTTACAAATAACAAATTTGGGATGCTGTTTTTGCTGGAGTGGGAGGGAACAACCTGGATAAGTCACCAGTTCATCGCCAGAGCGCATGCAAACTCCACACAGAAAGACCCCAAGGGCAGGAACTGAACCAGGGACCTTCTCACTGCGCTCAAACGTTTTCATTTTAAGAGCCTGCATAACCGCCCACATTTTGAAAATATTTTTCATTCACAACACAAGACGATGACAATACCAAACAAATGCTTGACAGAGAAGAAAATTGCCCACAGAACAAAAACAGACAATACCATAAAACAACACAAGGACAGTACAGTCTGAGGTTTTTGGAGAATGGAATTTACAATATAAATCAAGAAAAAAATAAAAACATTTGAGAATCCCTATTGAGAAAATCAATAGGGATTCTCTCAATATCAATATCATTGAGAATATCAATAATAGCATCATTCGGTGGAGTTACTAGTGGAAGTAGTAGTTGAAGCTCAGGGTGTTCAGACGTGTGATTGCTCTTCACTGATTGACAGCTGATCTATGGCTGCATCTCCCAGCTGGTTCTTAGGGTGAAGTCTGATGTCACTGACGGACAGAGAAGCACTGACTTAGACTGAGCCACACCAAGCATCAGTTAGTGGGAGAGAGGAGGAGAGGTTCTTTGGAGAAAGGACAAAAATAGCCCCTCCTACACAGTCTGGCTCCAACAAAAGCTGACACCTCAAGGAGCCTACAGCTGAGCTGTGGACTGCTTGAGGGACACTTTTCTATTTTCTGAATATACATGAATCTGTTCATTTACTTCTGCAGAAATGAATCACACACGCTAAGTTATTCACACAACACGAAGACAAAATGAATCAGAAAAACTATTTGAGGTCAAATCAAGACTGACGCCAGAAAAACAATCAGCCATTCCACAAAACATCTGCTTGCCGCATGTGATGTTGTGCGCACTTTGAGGAGGATTATATATTTATTTTTACATTGAAATATTCATAGCAGCTTTTCACAGCCACATGCATGCTACAGACTTGCATCTTGCAGCAGAAGAGTCTTTTTCACTGCATTTGAAAATGTAGCTGAAGAGACTGAGACACACTGAGCTTCCTGACTGCCAATAATCAGAAGCAGGTCAGCTGCTGAACTAACGTCTGCTTGTTTAGGACGGAGTGAGGAATTCAGGTCAAGCGTGTAGCAACTGTAGAGACTCACAGGGTCAGGCTGCCGTTGCCATGGTTACCACGCTGGATGCTGCAGAAAAAGCCCTTGGGGGCAGAGAATCACCACAGCATGAGGAATATGGAGTTGCTGGGTGGATGGGAAGGCTGTTGCCACACAGAAGGACAGAAAGCTGCAGCCAATCACAACCCATCTCGAAATGGTACATCATGTAAAGTCAGGGAAGTGCTGTATTTTTAATTTGCAAGCAATGTTTAAATATTGATGTCTGTGCTTAGGAAAAAACAGGTCTGCCTGTTTTTCTACAAATGCAGGTTCAGAAAAACACCAAATTCAGTTTTAAAAAGTTAGTCCAGATGATACTAAAAATGTACAGTATCGGGTAAAGAGAAATGTCAACATCTTTTGAGTGTGAGATTAAAAAAAAAAAATGCAAGAGCGAACATTCACAGACTCATGTAGAATGTGTGTTAATGTCTTGGAATATCATGAATGTCACCAAAGGGTCCTTCAGTGAAAATATAAAAGGTAAAACTGGGAAAATATTGAAGGTGAAATTCTAACTGAGAGCTTCATAAATGTACAGTTAGTGCGTATGTGTGTGTGTGTGTGTGTGTGTGTGTGTGTGTGTGTGTGTAAGAAATCAATCAAAGAAAGGCTGACACAGAAGTATCTTGATAGCACTCACACGCTGACATCCAGCCCTCCGGTACTCAGCCGACGGGATCCGACTGAGCGGCAACTGATGCCTTCGCAGATGTGATGGATTTTAGAAAGCAAATGGTTGAATGTGAAAACAATGGTATAATCCCATGTGAAAAAAAGGGGTAAAAAGCAAGAGATACTGCCGTGAGGGCAGTCGCAGTGAGCACACACACTGTGAGTGTGTCAGCCCGCTGCGCGTGTTGATCCCGCCCCTGGGGAGGAGGCTGGGAGGAGCACATAAACTAGACGCGCCTATCATCGGATGGCAGTTACAGATAATAAGGTAAAAGTGTTTTTGGGGTGTTTGTCCTTAAGGACACGTTTAATTTAATTTAATTGCAAGATTTTCTGCAACTTGTTGTTGATATTAATAACCAAGCTCCATTGATATTAATAACTAATAATTCACTGATAATTAGGAGTTATAGCCAAACTGACTACTGCACAACACATATTCAATTAGTAAAACAAAAACAAATTGTTATTTGTACCTAAATATCTAACAATGCCATGACCGTAACAACAACAACAACAACAACAACAACAACAACAAAAATTGGAAAAATAAACATAAAATTATTTGTATTTAAAATGCTGTCAATATAGATTTTTTGTTTTAAAAAAGTAAAATGCCGTGAATTGACTGAAAGTAGCCGCATCTCACACATGCGCAGAACAAATTATAACAAATCTGTCTTCCTATGCCTCAATATGGAATAACCCTGTCAGGGTCGTCAGTTTTGTTTTGTTCTTCTGTGTTCAGCTGGGTTTTCCCCCTCCTCCCTCTTCCCTCTGTTTGGCAGTGGAGGTGTGGCCAGGGTGATCAGGGAGCAATCAGCACACCTGATTCTCATCAGCGCTCTGATTGCTCCGGCTCTTAAGCGGTGATCTGGCCTCACCCCACTGCCAGATTGTCAATGCTGCCTATTTTTTTTCCCAGAAACCTCATGTCTTTTCCTCGGACCACTCTAAGGTGAATTTCTTAATCGGTCTGCACTGGGGCAAAGCGCTAACCTAGGCTGAAGCCCTTAGTAGTCACCCAGACTTTGACACCCTAGTCCTTCATGAAGTTGTTCTATGCAGTTATTGACCACCGCGATCACCGTGGCAATGCCTCGTCTCGCCTGATGGACCTCCAGCAGGGGTCTCAGTCCGTGGCTGACTATACCGTCCTCTTCAGGACCCTGGCGAATGATGCGGACTGGAACAAGGAAGCCTTATAAGCCACTTTCGTCAGGGCACTGAGTGGGAGTGTTGGAGACGAGCTGCTGACCCGGGACGGTCCAGCTCGCTTTGAGGTGCTCAACTTGCTCGCCTTCTGTCTGGACAACTGGCTGCAAGAGTGGCACTGAGAGGTTTTCGGACGCAGTCCAACTGGACCAAAGGTTTCCCACCGGTCACCTGTTCGTTCTCCCGTACCCGAGGCAGAGCCTATTCATTTGAGGACAACTTCCTGGACTTGGGGTTTGTGGCAGAGGCAGGTATTCCGCTCGTCCCTCTCAACCAGATGATCAACATCAATACGCTAGATGGTAAGAGACTCTCCTCCACTTCTCACAAGTCTGAACCCATGCAGTTGATAGTGTCCGTCAATCATTGCGAAACCATCCAATTTAAGTTTCTTGTGTATTCCTTAAATTCAAAACTAGCTTAGCAAGTGACTGCTGTGAATAGGGCAGCTGACAACAAGGGAAAGACCATGTGACAGCCTGGAAAGACAGCTGTCAGGAGGCAAAGACCCCAAGGGTGCTGCCATGGGGTAGCAATCCATGGTAGCCGTGGCAGGGCCTAACAGCTTTGTCACAACCCACGTAGCTACAGCAAATATAAGGAGAATACCCCAAGAGTCAGCGAGAGCAGGGGTGGAAGATGACTCACAGGCAGACTACACGGCAACAGACACTGGAATGGACACGACTAGGAGCTGGATATGTGACTCCGTGAAGAATAGGGGCACAGACCTATTTTCTGGGACTAGACCAAGGCAGAATAGCTCTCAAGGTGAAAAGAGTATAGCTGGAGAGAGTGGTAATGCTAGGCTAGAGGGAAATAAGCTCCAGATTTGTCCTTGTGGCTGGCAGTAGTAAGAAGTAATGTTAGATAGAGGCCTTAGAAAGAAGCGAAAGCTAGTGGTGGATCAGGTTCGTAGACAGGAGGAAGTACTAAGGGATGCAAAGGCAGTGGCGCAGGCTAAGCAGGGACAGTGGGTGAACTGGGAAGGCGTAGAGAGGCAGAGTTGGAAAGCAGAGTTGGAAAGAGCTGTGGAGTATGGAGGAAAACCATATTAGATTTTTAATAGCAGCAACATATGATGTTTTGCCAACCCCGCAGAACCTTAAACTCTGGGTAAATGGAGACCCGTTGTGTCCGTTGTGCTCAGGTACTGCAACGCTTAGGCACATTTTGTCAGGTTGTAAGGTTAGTCTGTCACAAGGCTGGTATACATGGCGACATTACCAGGTGTTAAAAAGCCTTGCTGCGGGAATTGAGGATATGCAGAGGCAAGCAAATATAGGAGGGTCAAAGACAAAGAGAGCCACAATCAAGTTTGTTCATCAGGGAGAGAAAATTAGTAAGACAGCAAATAGGCAAGGCAGCTTAGATGATGCTTGTGACTGGGAAATGCAGGTGGATATAGGAGGAAAGCTGTTTTTTCCCCAGGAAACAGCCAGTACAAAGTTAAGGCTGGATATAGTTCTGTGGTCTAGGAGTAGAAGGAAAGTTTATCTCATAGAGTTGACGGTTCCATGGGAGGCTTCGGTCGTAGAAGCATATGAAAGGAAAAAGCTTAGGTATGAAGAGTTAGGTGGAGAAGGAGAGCAGCGAGGATGGAAAGTTAGGATTTGTCCAGTGGAAGTAGGGTGTAGAGGATTTGTAGCAAGGTCTGTTGTCTCTTTGTTGAAGGAGTTAGGAGGAGGTGGACAGAAGATGAGGACGATAGTAAAGGAAATGTCTGATGAGGCATGCAGATCCAGTCAATGGATCTGGATGCAAAGAAATAATGGCTATTGGGGGCCCAGCAGGGGGAGCTCTTAGGATAGACAGGCTACTGGGAGAAGCAAAGAAGAAACAGAGGAAGAGGAAGTGTTCTTAAGTGGAGGATGTGGCTTGTGAGAGCCTATTTGC
>CAAKHB010007654.1:0-13561 GCA_901007665.1 Aeoliscus strigatus
CATTAAAGTCTGCTCCAATCACTACTCTCTCTGCTCTGGGAATGCTCTCTATCACTCTATCTAGCTCATTCCAGAACTTTTCCTTTTCTTCTAACTCACAGCCCACCTGTGGGGCATAACCACTAACTACATTCACCATTACTCCTTCTATCTCTACCTTCACACACATCAACCTGTCTGACTCTCGTTTCACCTCCACCACCTGCCTAGCATACTCTTCCTTAATAATCACCCCTACTCCGTTCCTCTTCCCATCTAGACCATAGTAGAACAACTTGTAGCCTCCTCCAATGTTTCTTGCCTTGCTGCCCTTCCATCTAGTCTCCTGCACACACAAAATATCTACTCTTCTCCTCTCCATCATGTCAGCTAATTCTCTACCTTTCCCTGTCATTGAACCTACATTCAGAGTTCCTAACCTCAGACTGATCCTTCTAACCTTCCTCTTTTCCCTCTTTCCCTGCACCAACCGTCCTCCTCTTCTTCTTTGTCCTCTTCTTCTTTGACCAACAGTAGTCCAATTTCCAACAATACCCTGTAGGTGAACAGCACTGTTGGCGGTCGTTGTTGACCCGGGCCTCGACCGATCCGAGTTTTATCGGATTTTTATCGATATTTTTATTTTTATTTTAAGTTTTATCGCTCTCACTGGTAAAACTTCTGGTAGATTCTTGTGTCAAAGGTTGCGCGTTGGACGGGCCTCTTTCTTTAGCGATCATAAGCTGGTATTCTTGCGAGGTCACATGTGTAGTGCCAGCTCAGCTTGCTTGGAACCTGGAGGACATACTAAAAAAAGTACCAGGTACCAGCTACTATTACCAGAGAAAATGCAAAAACCTAAAACCTAAACCTCAAAGTTTGTAGATATATCTGGGGGACGAACTTGCACTGAAAAATTGCACTGAAAATAAATTATAAATTTATAAATTATAAATTATAAACTCAAATTGCAGGCTACTCTTCCTCCATTAGTTTTTGAATTTTTAGCTTTTTATCCTTGAATATCCATACCCTCGATTATCTATATCCCTTAGGAGCCTGGAGGCTGACTTGCCAAAGAAGCCTGTGAAGCAACTTTTCAGCCCCCTTTTCTTTTCTTGACCTGCCAGGTCAGTGTACCTAAAACATTCAGCAACATATGATGTCACCGGTCCTATAGTTTACGCTCTATCACAGACGCTTCCCCGACTACAGAGTTACAATTTCTAAATGCTGTTAAATTGCAAATGGTTGCTTTCTTTGTTCCATCTGTTTTTATGAGCAGCTCTGAGCTCCCAGCATTGTAACTATGAAGCAGAATCACTGAGACTCATAACCTGCTGTTTACATGCAACAAATATCTATTTGCCTCCATGTGGTCCGGCTGAGAGGGGCCATCGGGCATGGCTGAAATTTGATTGAACATCTGCAATTAACGTGTCGCAGAGATGGAAACACGTAATTTTCCCTCAGCTTTCAGTTGAAAACAGTTTTCTTTTTAACGACTGGAGCTGTTAAATGAATGGAGAGTAAAGTTTGGTTGACAATCTTAACACACCTTTAATAGTAATACGGTAAATCCATGGTCATGATGTTGGATTCATAGCGATTTATATAACAATCAAGTTCATCAGTTCATCAGCTTCACTCTAGTCAGCAGTTCATTTCACAGTTCTTGATTGATTGGTTGATTTCAGACAATAGTTATGAAAAAAAAGTAAATTACATCTGCCAACACAGTTTTACAACTTTGAAAAGGAATATAGGGAAGTATAAATGAATTAATCCTACTCCTTAATCTCTAATTATTTTTTATATGATATATCCATACATTAATAATGTTAATATATCTATTCTAATCATCGATAAAATACCACATACTATAAAATATACATACTAAATGTAAATAGTAAGGACATATACATATATTAATTAAGTCTAATAAAAACAGAATAAAATCTAAAACCAATTAAAACATTTGGCTCAATTAAAAATGATCTGGAATGGAAATGCGTATGTAAATATTTTTAGCAGAAACATTTGTGTGGCTGTTGTCACACATTTGATAAAAAATAGAATCAAAATTACAAGTGTATCCTCGGCTGTGAGAAACATTGAGAGACAGTTGTTTATGAGGTAGCATGGAGGGATGAGACAACCAGGCACCGATAACAGGCAGCAGTTGTGTACAGACTTGAATTAAATACAATTATCAGAAAGGAGTTAGATTCTTAACATGAGCTGTATCAACATTGCTTAGCCATCACAAATGAGAAAAAACTAACTGCGATATTATGACTTAGATTTCAGTCTCTGTCAGACACATGAAATTTGTCACTGAATTCATACAAACCAACCATAGCTAATTAACAGCATTGTAGCTGAGCTCTGAGGATTTTTCTTTGAAGTTTTTTTTTTTTTTTTTTTTTAGAAAAAAAAGGCTCTCATCTGTGGAGCAGTTTCTTCTCCTGAGTCCACAATGCAGCCAGAGCCACAGCCTCAGCAACTCACTGTGATCATCATTCAGCTGTCGGCCAAAAACTATGAAAAACACAGAAGCTCATTACTGCTCTCTCAGCCCTGAACATTCAGTGGGGACGCTGCAAAATGTTGCAGAAATCAAAGACGACTGTCTGAGTTTGCATGTGGGCGAAACAGAGACAAATACAGTCGTAATAGGTCAAGTCTTTACAGATGGACACATAATAGAGCAGTTTACTTATCTGTTGAACATATTTCCCTGTACCACTACACAGAGTAATCATCTACACAAACCCTCCTTTGGAACATCTTACCATCAACACAATACGGAATTTTCAAGGTCAGAGACTGGAATGATCTGAACTGGACTCTGACGTCAATGACATCACAAAAGGAACTAAAGGACCATGTCATTCTGTCCTGAATCTAACTTACAGTACTTTACCTATTTGTTTGGTTTCACTAGCTCTGTTTTTGTTTTCCTCTTTGACTCAGTTATTTCTGTCTGTCCATTTACACTAATTTAACTTTGTCTATTCATTTACTTTCTTTCTTGCTGTTCCTATTTTTTAAATTGATTTTCATTGACTGGGACTAAATTGGATTGTTATTTTATACATGCTATTTAATATATTCTGTTATTCAGAGATGAAAATATATTATCTTTGTGAGTCAAAACTTTCAGTCACTAATGGGCTGTGAGCACTCGCTGTCATCAACATGTCGTTGAAATTTCAGTGTTTCTCCACTGTAATGCTGCTAGCATTAGCATTAGGTTCCGCTACTGGCATTAGCATCAGACATCACGCAGTGTTTTTACACAGTCACAATTTTGTTCCTTTACTTTCTTCCTGTCATCATGTTGCTTTAAATCTACAATTCTAAGCTTATCAGATTGAAACAATGCAGCTGATGTTTTCCTTGCTCACGCTGGACACTGATTTAACTCATATTTCCCTCAAACAGGCCTTACTGTGCCTGCTCAGAGCCCAATGGTACCAACTTGCCCCAAACTGTGTGTACCAAAGGGGATGGTTTTTCTTGTTTGTTTTCTCTATCCAACTGTTCGATCCCTAGTATGCACATAAAATCATAATTCAAGCTGGCATATCTGTTAAAAGTCTGTGAGTTGCACACAAAGGCTGATGTATTGGATAAGGTTTTGAAGCCTGTGTGAGCAGGATCCTGGGAGGTGCACATACGTCGACGTACCTGTCGACCTCAGTGCAGACTGCTCGTATAGCAGATGCTCCTGGGAAACATTTGGCACTTTGGAATTTTATTATGTGTCTCCCTCACTCTTTTGTCCTCTGAATGCGTGCACGATGGCACTAGCGCCTTCGTGACAGCTTTGGACAGTAAGGTCAGAACACAGCGGCCACTAAAAACTCGCTATTGGACTTGCAAAGGACTAATTATACTTGGTGTGGTGAAGTGTAAACTTTTGTGGTGGGAAATGTACTTGTCGCCGTCCAACTTTGGAGAAATACAAATTTTCCCTACAGAATCTTTCTGTAATTTATTGAAGCTTCAAGACACAGGTCAAGCCCAAGCTGATATGGGGCGCAGGAGTGGGCAGAGAAGGGAGGTGTGAAAAGGTGTATTGTGGTAACTTATCTCAGCTGCAGGCCACATCATTCCTACGTGGTATGCAGAACCCGAAAGAAACAGTGTTGTGAACTGGCCCCCATTGTTTGATTCTATGCGATCATTAGTTTCATGGCTAGTAAGTCAATGACGGCAACAATGGACAGTTACATGTTTGAACGCAGGCTTCATGTATGGTCATAAGATAGCATCTCCTTATGCAGATGGTTAGTACATGAACAAAACTCTACTGGGATGTAGGTTTTCCATTACACTTTCGAGATGACATTCCTGTGTAGTCGTTAGACTCTAATCAAATCATATCAAACATCAACAAAGCAGATAACCCCTCACACCACACACACACACACACACACACACACACACACACACCGGTCCACGCACTCACATACATAATTCTTCTGAGAGATTTTAACATTTACGTGGTCAATAATAATCATCTACTCAACAGACATTACATTCTGCCTCGCAAGTTTTGGACTGCAGCCGCATATTGACATCCCCATACCAAGGGACACATTCTGGACTTAATCTGTTGCTCCGGCCTCATCCGTCCAACTGTACAGCTGTTGAACTCCCGATAACTGATCATTTTCTTGTCTTATTCAATGTCAAACTCAAACTCTCCATAGCTAAGGTGCCACGTCTCATCTCATTACACATTATCAAGTGCAGAAATCCTAATCCTCTCTCATCTGATATTGATAGCCTCCTACACACACATTACCTATCCACCCCTGAAGTGCTAGAGTTGCATTACAACAGTGGTCTCCACAGTCTACTCAATTCTCTGTCACCTTTTCCCTGTCTGCCCCTTGGTTTACGCCTGAACTACGGCTAATAAAAGCCAAAGTCGCCAACTCAAGTGGCTCTACGGAAGACCTGGTCTCATCAACCACAACCACAACCACAACCACATTGCTCAAACCAGATCCACATACTACTTGCGCATTATCTGCTCCAATTAAGGTAACACAAGGTCATCGTTCACACTGGTTAACGATATTCTCTGACCCCCAGACTTTTTAATCCTTCCCCTGCCCCTCCATCAGGCATTTTCCGATGATGTTGCAGATCTCATCCAGAACTCTGGACTCTAATGCCAACTCTAATACTAATTAAATCCCTTCCCCACAGTTATGGTTAAAGCCTGCCCTCATCTCCCCTCATCTCTGCTGTCGTCCACTCATCCCTCTTCATCGGAATTGTTCCCACTTCTTTTAAAACTGCTGCAATCTCCCCCAATACTTGGTAAAAACTGGTAGTGATCCTAACAGCTACGATAATCTTGAATCTTTCCAAAATACTCAAACACAAATTGTTGCCAACCCCACTCCCAATTAACTAACAATAACTTGTATGAACTATTCCACTCTGGTTTCTGCCGCCTCATGAGCACAGAAATGGCACTCATAATGATAATGACCTCCTCATGGCAGCTGTCTCCTAGTTTACTCACCATTCTCATCCTTCTTGGCCTTAATACAGCTTTTGATACCATTTCTCACACTACCCTCCCCAACAGATTAATTGCTATTGGTATCACTCACCTCCTCCACCTTCACTGCATTACTTCTTGTTATCCACTGTATTGTTGAACTTCAATCTTTTTTTCCCCCCAACTTTCGAAAATTAAACAGGAATCAAATCAAATTCCTCTCTGTTGGCCCCAAATCACCTTCATCCAAATCTGACAATTTATCATTCTGACCACAGTAACAATAGATGCACAAACAAAAACGGTAGTTTGGCAGTGCAAAACAAGTTGAACACAGAAAAATCTGATGGTTGGAAACAAACAGAAGACCATCCGACAAGACTCCATCGGTTTCCACTCACAAATCACCTTTTGGTCAGTTATATTTTCTTGACATACACAGAAGTGGCACGCCGATACCAGTAAATGTCACGGGACACAAATCATCCATTCTTGCAATAAGCATACAGGTCAGAGAGTGAGCGAGCATGGGAACATGGGAACATGCATATAAATAAAAGATATTTGTACATTTTTAAAAAACATTTGCAAAGTCTGTTATGTGCTACTTAAACTAATCAACCAGACACCAAAGTATAGTGATTTTATGACCTACGGGGCACTATAGAAATGTTTATTTTACTCTGCGTTAGTGTCACATTGTCCCACACAAACCCAGTGAGTTGGGATCTCTCACCCAAATCAATGCTGCTGTTAAACTCTGTCAACCTTTAAAATCACAATCAATTTATTTTAAAATTTGAATCAGCAATTTCCAACTTTGCATAGCTATCATAAATCAAACATATAACATTCTACAGCACTAAATTAACCTTATTGAATAGACAGTTGTTCCCGCCTGCTGAAAAGACCTGGAGTTCATGAGAACTGATCAAACTAACAGCCGTGTAAGGAAACTAGCCGAGTTGTGTCAAACAATTGTGCAAAACATGCAAAGCACTAAAACATTAATAAACAAATAGAGGTACAGAGGAATATGTAGCATGTAAATAATGAAATAAAAAGTAATTTAATTTGTCTCCAGTAATACAGTGTAGCCTGACGTGTGCCTCTCAAGAAATGTAACTGCTGACGTGAAGTTAAATATTCAGTCCCAAAAATTGGGTCTGCTGATGCACTGATGAAGGCAAATTTTGATTGTGCCTCCGCTTGCACATGCAAACAGTTAACCACCTTTGTGTGATTGGTGGAGGGTTAAGGGAGTAGTTAGGGCGATGTCAGCTGGAGTTGAAGGTGGATTACGGATGTGCTTCTTTGGTCCTTGACAACTGTTTGACTGGGTAGGCTGATGGACAGGAGAGGAAAAGGAGGAAATGAAGAAAGGAGGAATGTCAAAGCTAGTGCACTGGAAGTGATCTTGGCAGGAATCCTAAGTTACCATAGCGACCTACCGAAAGCTCTGCAGCAATAAGAGGCAGGAGAGCGACAGTGAGGGAGAGAGACTTGGAGTACTGATCGTTTTTCATTACATGCTCTAAGGAGGGCAGTTTGTGTATCTGCTTTGTGCACAAAGCAAACACACATCTCAGTACAATTGAACAAGTGACTAATTTTTGCAAATGATTGCAAAAATGATCTTAATGATTGGGGGAATTCAGATTTTGTTACAACCTGCTATCTCATTATTGAAGCGCAGTCAGGTTAATCAAAGTGCTGTCAGACTCCCCGGCGCACAGCTCCACTGTTTGACAAACCCTGGGCGAAAGGACATGAAGCAGAACACGTTCATTTACATCACTGCGTCTTTGTAATGTGCAGGGTAATTGGTCGTCTTTGACGAGTCGAGCTGCTGGGACGGCGGCCTTTAATAACCTTATCCACCAGCAGCACTGAGACTCACCGTGGACGGCCGAGGGGGATGGATGATCTAGTGGCTGCTCGTTGTCATCATAAGATTTGTATGTACGCAAATTCTGCTCGCCGCTCCTATAGTTGTTTTTTTTTTTTTTTTTATCTTCAGTGCAGGAATATGTGCAAATGGCCATATATCGCCAAGCGAAGGGTAATTTATGCTTCTGCGTCAATTCAATGCCGTGCCCACAGAGAAGGGTCCGCATTGATGCGTTGACTACATATAAAAGCAGGTTCAGTATTTCTAGCCACCCGAAATGATTCATGCATACTTTTTGGAACGAAAGACTGTAACAGGGAAGATAATGGTAATTCAAATCCTGCTCAGAGGGATTTGACTGGTCCGTTGAAGATTGGTGGTCACTCCATGAAACGGTCCGATACACGACTTTACTGTTTCCGATTCAAAGAAGTATTTATTTTGACTTTGTCAGTGACACGGTTTCAAGTTAGCACGCCTTTATTCACCACAGTTCAATAAACGAATATTATTTAAGTCAAATACTCCAAGGAAATACTCCAGCCACTCACCCCAGCCTGAAGATCACCTTCATTTTTCAAACTTTTATTCTTCCGACTGGCACCAGACTCAGCAGCCCCCCCTTATATAAAATAACCTGCAGGTTTTACTTGTGCTCAGAGTGACGTCAATAAAACTGGAATGAAATGAATGAATGAATGAATAAAAAATGGTCTGTCATGAAATCAAATCACTGCTGTGGTTATTGCTCTCATTATTAAACTAGGAATCCACCGGACTGTTTATTTAGTTACTGGTTATTTTCTGAATTAAAGGTTCTTGTACAATTTCCTGTCCAGTGAAAACCGTGCATGTGGAATCCTTTGAATTGTTTAACTGTGTTGAGATAATTTTCCTCTTTCTGATCCTTCATATTGTGTGAAAAACTCATAAACTGGAAAATGGATTGTCACAGTCTTAACATTCTGACATTAAGCCACAGATTGAGCGTCTTTGGAATTCATCAAACGGCGGCATTGTAAGAATCAGACAGATCATCATCTACCACCACTACCACTAGTGTCTGAGCTCACCGGGGGGGGGGGGGGTTCTAGCCTGATGCCACTCAGAGCATACAGTCTGTAGACCCTGTGAACTCAAGCACCAAAGAACGCCAAGATCTAATCATTCCAACCTGTGCATGAATACATTTTCATTAACTCATTCACTGTCTCTCCTGATGGAATTGGGTTTAAATGGGATGTTACATGATAGACCAACATAAAGTAGTGCATATGTGAGAGAAGGAGTTTTAATTTCAGTATAAATTCAGCTGTTGTGTGAAGGCCTCAGAGGTTTGCAGAGAGAGAACAAACAGCATGATGAAGCCCAAGGAACACACCCGTCAGGTCAGTTGTGGAGAAGTATGAATCAGGGTCAGGTTAGAAGAAAATGTCTGGACGTTCAGAGATTGTTCTTCTCTTTCTTCTTCCTCATACATCATCTGAAAATGTCAATAATATGACACAACTACAATATACTTTTCCTCCCTCTTACGTTTGAGGTTGGAGAGTGACAAAATGGGGAGAAGGTCAAGGGGTTTGAATACTTTCACGAGGCACGGTGGACGATGTCTGTGGCTTCATGTTGGACTGTCAAGACTGTGACACAGCTTTTACGATTAGAATAATATATGACGGATGAGAAAGAGGACAAATAATTCAAAGTATTCCAGAAGCAAGCTTTTCACTGGACTGGAAATGTACAAGAACCTTGAATTCACAAAATAATCAGTAACTAAGGCGCTAAGCAGTCAGATGTATCCCTAGTTCAGTTAGGAGTACGATAACCACAAAATTAAAGTGATTTCATGACAGATGACGGTTTTTATTCATTCACTCATTTCGTTCCAATTTTATTGATGCTGCTCTGAGCACGGTGCATGACTTTAGTGGCGCTCGGGGCGGTGCTGCTGAGTCTCACACTAGAAGAATTCAGAAGAATACAAGTTTGAAAAATGGAGGTGATCTTCAAGGGGTGGGTGGCTGGAGTATTTCACTTGGACATTTGACATGAATAACAGTCAGTGATTGAATCGTGGTGAATACGGGGGTGCTACCTTGAAACGATCTGTGCCAAATCCATCCGTCCAATTTTGGCGAAAGTGACTTCATGTTTGCAGCTGTTGTCTCGACTGTGGCAAAGAGCCAGTTTGAGTAAACAACGTTAAAGTAGTGGAGGGACCATTTCATGCAGGCATCACCAATCCAGTCAAATCCTGGATGTGCTCCAGACCACCGCGACCTTCCCTGTTAGTTTCCTGTTCCAAGAACTAATCATGAATCATTGCAGGTGGCTAGAAACATTGAACCTGCTCTATTTATGTTTTATTTATGTTTTATGTTAGATTAGATCAGATTATACTCACTCGCCACAAGAAGTAAACACCTATATAAATGTATACAATACATACAACAATACAAAAGATTAAAAAGAAATACAAAGCTGAGCATATGAAAGCTAAAATGATCTGAGGAATGGAAAATATATGGTAAATACTCATATGAAAAAAAAGAGCATAAAAGCTGTGAGTCGTGGTGGTGATTGACAAACAGAAACCGAAGTGCAGGTGTTGAGTCTGACAGCTGCTGGAATAAAAGACACAGCAAATCCACTAGCTAACCCGCGATGCTACGTCGCAGTGAATATTAATATGGCTTTTGGCATGAACAATGGCACATGGGAGATCAGCGGTTCAAAACAAACATGAGATACATGTTTGTACATCTCACGTGTATTAGAAACTGTTAATTCAACCAAGTATCTCCATCAAATCCACAACGCAGTGAGACGCAGCAACAGCCAAACATAAACACACATAGGAACACGTGTTCAGCTACACATTGCAAAAGTTTGTGTGAAATGAAATTCATGGTTTAGGCTCTTATAGAACGATTCATTCTGGAAACTGGGTTGTGTCCACCTCAGTCAATCAGAGAAGAAATCTTGCGGAGCTGTGTCTTTATCAAACATTAAAATATATTTATAATGTTTGCACATCCTGCTTGTCTGGACTTGTTCTTGGCTGTCACCTCTTTGCAAATCCACTCCAAATCCCACGTGAAAACGTCCCTTTGCCATTCCCTCACTCACTGGATCACCAGGGGATGAATGTGCGTGTTTGCGTTGGTGTGTTTGTCTGTGTGTGTGGCGGTTGACATTGCTGAAGGGTTCCTTTGTTTGCAGGTTCTACAGAGGCTTAGGCACTGTCACTCAAACTCAAACGCTACAATGCGACTTGCTGCTGTCACATTCATTCTAGGAGGGTTTGGGTGAAAAATCAACACGTATTCACACCCATGTCTGCACATGTGTTCTCTGAGTGTTTGCTTTTTGTGTCAGTCTCGCACATATTGTGCGATATCATTGTTCGCTGCTATTTTCCCAAGCGTCACCATCGCAACAGCACACACTTGTGTGTGTTTAAGTGTGGTCAAAGGCTGCTAGAAATGCTGCTGGCCTGTTTATACCTCTTCATATTTCACTATTATCAAACTGAACGTGCACGTGTGTGCGTGCTGTACATTAGTATGTCTTACAAGCAATTTGCACAGAATGTGAAATTGCCTGACAAAAGCTTCAGTCTTTACTGTTCTCAGAGATGCTGTGGGGTCTCCATGGTTACGAGGCAGGCATGTTTCTCTCTTTTACATTTTGTCTCCCATGAGAAAGACTCAACTCTTTGTTATTCTGTCCAGAGCCAGCTCATTCTCACAGCCACAAATGTTTCCCTCGATGATCACATGTTTACCACCGAGCACCCCACTGCTGGAGCATTTGCCGTCCTGGAATTGTTCAAGAATCAACTGCTGTCAGCAATTTCAAGATGCTAAATTCCATTTTAGGGGCAGTATTGTCCTTTAAAATGAATAAAAATAAGTCACTATTCTCTAATATGTGGAGTAAATACTTTGCCCGTTGACATAATAAATTACATTTATGTCCAATATACTGTATGTGACCTCCAGCTCCTGGCTGTTTCACACTCACCATGGTGACCGTGCCTTTTTGGTTGCAGCCTCCAGACTTTGGAGTAGCATCCTCCCCACAATCAGACTTGGCCCCTCCAATTATTCTTTTAAATCCAGGCTCAAAACATATCTTTTTTCATGTGCTATCAGATCTTCCTTAACACCCTCTCTGGATTGTCTTTCCTGTGTTATTTTTTTTTTCCTCCTCTAGGGAGGAATGTTTTTGTCTTTTTGTCTTTGTGTTCTTCTGTCTATTTGTATGTTTGAACTCAAAAAGTTGTGAACAGATTTTTATGAAATGTTTCAGTTGAAATGTTGGTGGTGTTCTGTAACCATCTGGATCCAGGAATCTGTCGAAGGATTCTTCCTCATTCCTCATTCGTAGGTTTGTTTTTGGTTTATTATTGAAATAGAAATCAGATGTCATCATTTGTGCACCAAAGCTGCTAATGATGTATTTAGTAACTATTTGACTATTTGACTAAGGCATGTTTGATGATCAATGACTTTATTAGAGTAGATCAATGAATGGAGGATGATAATATTGAGTGGAAATGAGCAGCTTGGTGATTTACAACATTCCTGCTTTACCTTTTTCCTGCCTTCATTCTGTGTCTCTCTGTGTCCAAAGTTCTGAATTATTTCTTCCTTTGGACTTTTAATTTGTAATTTTTCATGCTTGTTTCATTTATTCTTCATTTTCTTTATAATTAATTGAATGATTTTGGTTTAGCTTTGTATCCCAAAACATTTTCTTTCCTCCTGCAACCTGGATATATACTGTACTGTGTATATAAGTGGCAGTGTCTCTTTCACGAGCAGGTGTTTGTTTTCATATCAATTAACAGAACAAGGCTTGAGCTGAATGAGACTGATGAGGAAGCACATCAGGAGGAGTGAAACACGCTTTGAACATCCATACACACACACACGTTCCTGACGTAAAAAGCAATGGTGCCTTGAAAATGACAAATTAAATCAAATATTTAACTGACACAATAACTTAAAAAACTGAAATATTCACTATGGGAAATAGTCTACGCTAGAGGAGATGTATAATAAATGACTGTGACCTGCGCAGACACACAGACTTGATTATTGAAGTTATTAATCAGTTTGAGTCATCATCACTAATAATGACTGTAATCAAAGTCGTTTTCATGCTTGATGAGGAAAACTCTCCATTGCCATTATCATCACTAGTACGGTTGTCTGTGCAATCTGCCCCGTAGTGATGCGATCGGGTTTGATGAAACTAATGCAGCTAATCAGCAATTCCTACAGGTATAATAGAATTAGTGTGTGTGTGTGTGTGTGTGTGTGTTTCTGAACTTTCTGAACCTTTCAAAGATGTGTAATTATCAGGTCAAATCTAGATTCAAATTCAATTCGGAGGGAGTGCTGCCACAATTTCCATTTTGCCCTTTAACCAGTGATTATCATTAAGCTACATGCAGAGAATGTCTGAACTTTTAAGCTGAAAGGAAAAAAAGAATCAAAAAAAAAAAACATCGCAGCCATTTGTTGTAATGGAACGACATCAGATGTGACTGTTGGAACATCAGAGCCGTTTGATAGATGGATGACAAATGAGAAAAAGCTGCAGTGGCGATGTGAATGGACATTGGCGACACTGACGCGCTCTCATCCTTCCATGTCAGGTGACGGTGCTGGCAGCACATCTCTCGTACTGATGCATGAGGCCCCGAAACGTTTTTACTATTTTGATTTGGATCTGTCCGTCCGCCCATCCATCTTTGGCACCTGATCGATTCTCATTGACACCCCCCCACCAACGCCTCCACCATCTGAATTAAAGAAAAAATAATGATAAAATGGATTAAATTGATTAAAATCGCATCCGTTTGCTAATATTTGAGCGTGTTGAATCATCCATCTCTCACACAGCTCATGTTGATCAGCTCTCTCTCCCCGTAAGTGGGTGTCATTCCCACCATATTCACAGGGTGGCACAGTTATTTGCATAGCAGAGCCTTTGTGTGTGTGTGTGTGCGTGCGTGCGTGCGTGCGTGCGTGCGTGTGTGTGTGTGTGAAATATGTGAGAGCAGGTGTTCCAGGTTGTAGTCACGGTGGTTTGTTTTTCTCTACCTCTGATTACAGTTTCTGTGTTCTGCATGGCTGAACTCTGAGCCC